>JBBPBX010071552.1:0-16022 GCA_038048925.1 Garcialebias charrua | reverse complement strand
TCGTCTTTCGTCCGAAAGACTTCCTCAGTCTGAGAAGCTGTATTCAGCTCAGTCTTATAAATAGCACCCTCCCACAGTGGATCAACCAGTTGGCTGATGACAGCCTGAAACCAGCTGCTCACATGAGCAAGGAGGACCATCAGCCTGACGATGGATCGTTAACACCCTGATGGTTGTTTGCTATTCACAGAGGGCTGAGTGATACTAGCAATAACAGCATTGTAAGTGGGGGACAGTTGAACCCGGAGGCCTCCACCTCTGTTTAATGATGGACGGTTTCTTTTCACAAAGATGGCCTCCTTTACTCCTCTCTCAAACCATCGTTCCTCTCTATCAAGGATGTGAACATCTTCATCCCTGAAAGAGTGACCGCTGGCCTGGAGATGAGTGTAGACTGCAGAGTCCTGACCTGATGATGTTGATCTTCTGTGCTGGGCCATCCTTTTGGCCAGTGGCTGTTTAGTTTCCCCGATGTAAGACTGATCACAGCCCTCCTGACACTGAACAGCATACACAATATTACTCTGTTTGTGCCGGGGGACTGGATCTTTGGGATGAACCAGTCTTTGCCGTAATGTATTTTGGGGTTTAAAAGCCACTGGGACGTTGTGTTTAGAAAATAAACGTCTCAATGTCTCTGAAACTCCCGCAACATACGGAATGACCACTGGTCTGGGTCTGGGTTCCTTCTTTTCACCTGATGGCTGGCTGGAGTCCTGTTTGGGTTTCTTCTCTGCTTTCAGGAAGGCCCAGTTAGGATATCCACATTTCTCTAGAGCCTGTTTTGTGTGTGATTTCTCCTTCTGTCTGGCTCCTGAGTTAGTGGGGACGCTGTCTGCTCTGTGGTACAGAGTCCTGATGACTCCTAACTTGTGCTCCAGAGGGTGATGGGAGTCAAACTGTAAATACTGGTCTGTGTGGGTGGGTTTGCGGTACACCTCAGTTTGCAAATTTCCTCTATCAGAAACTGTCCAAGAAAGCCAACCTGCCATTTTTTACATCTTCTCGTGTGAACTTGATATATTTATCCACAGAGTTGATGTGATCAGTGAAATGTTGGACTTCCTGAGATTTAATTTTAACCCAGGTGTCGTCAACATACCTGAATCAATGACTTGGTGGACTCCCTGAAAAGGATGCCAAAGCTCCAGAGGACCAGACTTAGCTTTTTTAGATTTATTTAGTATATAAAATTATTAATATTTGATAATTTTTTATAAGCAAATTTAAATAAATGTAGCCATCAGAGTCCAATACGATAACCAGGCGGCTAGCGCTAGCATGCTAACAAACAAACAAAGAAAAAAAACAACTCGCCACTTCCCACTTGCAGTCAGCTGAAGGCTTTTTTCACAGAGCCATATAATATCTGAGAGGCATATCAGTCAGAAATGCAAATAGATATTAGATAAAGGGCTTTCAATGATTTAAAACGTACCTGAGCAAGCCTGCTTGAGTCACTGCACAGCTCTGTAATCCCCCACCCCCCCCCAAAAAAAACTGGACCGTAATTACATTGTTCTGTACGTTCATCTCACGTTGGACTATTCAGGGTGTAGAAAACTGCGCCCAGAAGAGTCCCATTGTTTTGTAACTTGGTGGCATAAGTACACATGCGCCAGTTATAATTAGAGTCAATGGATCAGATAAGAGCGCCCCAAAACCGGAAATACGTCACCAATCAGAAAACATTTTTTGAAACAAACAATATAACTCATCATTACTCATAAACTATTTATTCTACACAACTAAAAACATATATGCATATATTTCGAAATATTTTTATGTTATTATTTCATTTTTATTATTATTTTTTTAAGTATTCAATGTAAACTGGTCCAGAACTTCCAGTGGGGCGGCGCCCTGGCACCCTCTATTGGCCGGCCGCCCCTGGCCGGATTGCTGGTGTACCTGCAGAAGAGATTTAACAGACATTTCTCTGGATTTAACAGAGGTGCAGTTTACACTCCCAACCACACTAGATAGGCCTACTAACCAGTCAGAAGTAGGGTGGTGCCTGGCCTTGGGTCTTGGCAAAACTGTGATTCAGCTCCAGCAGTGGTTCTGTGTGCTTTTCAAAGTCATTGTTTCCTGGGCTGCTTTAATGTACGGGCTGACCTGGGCTGAAGTCCATGTGCCTGCAGCATTTGGAGGGGGTCAAATGTTTTAGGTCACATGATGAGCTGAAATACATTGTTTTGTAACTTGTCAGGTTTTCTGTCAATCATTTCAGTTGCATGTTTGTGGTGCTGATCCAAATAAAAAGTGACCCACATGGGCTCATTGGCCATGAGCTGATCAATCAGAGTGTGTGTTGCTAGAATGGAGGCATGTCCCTCAATGATTGACTGACAGCTGTCCACATGTCGTGATAGAAGTTTAAGAGCGGTGCTCAAAATAAAAGATATATTTGTCAGAACGAGTTTTAAAAAGAACTGGAGACCATATTGAAGCTTGCAGATTTTTAAAAACATCTGTCAGAGAAGCTGAACCCACAGAAGGATGTTCACTGAATCTTCCACCACCTGAGGGAGACGAGGACGAGGCGCGACCCCACAGGTGATGCTACAGCAGGGGTCACCAACGCGGTGCTCGCGGGCACCTGGTCGCCCGCAGGGATCACGAGGTGCCAACGGGGCATGTTCTAAAAATAGCACTCATCAAGACGCACCACGTAAAAAAATCATCATTAATTATATTTTTTAATTTAAGAAATAACGTTTGCAATGATGTATATATTTGAAATGAAAATAATTAATAACACTTTAAAAAAGAAATAGTTTTATGTATAGAGCTTTGGAGCGCATGTAATCGTGAGGGCGCGTGTTGGGGGCGTGTCGGGGCGTTCGAGACGGTCTCGACCGCCATCTTTGCTGGTCAGAAAAAAAGAAAAGACCCGGAGTAATATTTGCCTCCACTGACATTCCCAGTCATTTTAGCAGACCTGGTCTGTGTCAGTGCTTACACCACAACTAATTTTAAGAATTACAAGTCACTGGGAGAGCTGGTCCAATCTATGAATAGCTGGGTAGATGATTTGGACATTTTTAAAGCTCCCAGATTGTAAATACGTTGAAGGTACGTTGTTTTTGGCTCTTTAATTTTACATAAATTATTAATATACATTTCTTTCAGAATCAAACAACCTTCTGTATGCTATAAGTATTAAAAACTGAGAACACTTGATTTTTAAAGTATGTTTTTTAACTGATTTACAAAGGTCCAAGTTGAAAATTACCTTATTTTTAATGTCTTGAGCTTGTCTAATAACATGTAGACTTAAAATCTTGATTAGATTACTTCATATATACAGTATGTATATGTATTATGCTGCATATATATCATAGATTGTTTCTGTCTTTTCATTCACCATTTTAATTGTGTGTTCACAGGTTCTGCTCTCTGACTCTGAGACACCAGAACACTGTGGGTCATGCTGAGTAACAGTGTGTCTACACACAGAAATAAAATGGTGTGTGAATCATGATGCACAAAAGACCTACATTAAAATACAGCTAGCAGTAAAAAAAATCTAAAAGTTAAATCATGTGGTTTCATCATAAACACCAACTCCTGAACTTGGAGCATCTCCTGATGGACTCAGTGTGATCGCTGCTGGCTGGAGAAAGTTCCCTCACAAATATAAGACATGCAACTTCCAGCGGCTGTGGAGGCAGGCGATGAAGTTCACCTGAAGAAGCATCGTCCACACTATGCACATGTGCATAATCAAACCACAGTGACCTTGTGTGGACCCACACAGACATGGCTGGACGTCTACAGAAAGCATGAAGCTTCCTAAAGATATTTCTCAGAGCTTGTTCTCCAGCTTCAAGGGAGACATAATTATGTAAAACATGCTGTTGACTTATATTTGCACATTTTTGTGTAGCAATTTTTCTATAAAATGTATTAACTCACACGTTCATCACATTGTTACTAGAAATGTTTAATTACATCAAATGTTTACTTCAAAATGGATGTTTCATTATTTGTTTATTTCTTACCTGAAATTCATTCATTCATTCAACTTTTATTTGGAAAGGTTAATCCCTGTTAATGAAATATGTTAATACATCAAATGTTTACTACAAATGTGATCAATTTCATCATGTTTACATATTAGTGCTGAATCAAATGTTTCATGAATGTTTACCACATTAATTTTTATTAAATGAGAAAAAACAACCACTTATGTTACTACCTGAGCAACATTGACGGTGTATTTGTAGCTTTTTGCTGCTGGTCCCTGCTCCTCCATCTGCAACCTGACTGACCTCTTCTGGAGTTTCCATCCATTTCATATGAAGGTTTGCCTTGATAAGGATGTATCAGAACACAGATCAGTATTACTACAGTGACAGTGAGAACACTACAAAATTTAAACAGTTTACCTTGATGCATGCTCAATAATCCAGGTAGAAAAATCTAAAAAAGCTAAGTCTGGTCCTCTGGACATTCAAAAAAACAAAACAAAACAAAGCAAAAAAAAAAACAAAAAAACTGTAGAAACGTTTCGTCTTTCGTCCGAAAGACTTCCTCAGTCTGAGAAGCTGTATTCAGCTCAGTCTTATAAATAGCACCCTCCCACAGTGGATCAACCAGTTGGCTGATGACAGCCTGAAACCAGCTGCTCACATGAGCAAGGAGGACCATCAGCCTGACGATGGATCGTTAACACCCTGATGGTTGTTTGCTATTCACAGAGGGCTGAGTGATACTAGCAATAACAGCATTGTAAGTGGGGGACAGTTGAACCCGGAGGCCTCCACCTCTGTTTAATGATGGACGGTTTCTTTTCACAAAGATGGCCTCCTTTACTCCTCTCTCAAACCATCGTTCCTCTCTATCAAGGATGTGAACATCTTCATCCCTGAAAGAGTGACCGCTGGCCTGGAGATGAGTGTAGACTGCAGAGTCCTGACCTGATGATGTTGATCTTCTGTGCTGGGCCATCCTTTTGGCCAGTGGCTGTTTAGTTTCCCCAATGTAAGACTGATCACAGCCCTCCTGACACTGAACAGCATACACAATATTACTCTGTTTGTGCCGGGGGACTGGATCTTTGGGATGAACCAGTCTTTGCCGTAATGTATTTTGGGGTTTAAAAGCCACTGGGACGTTGTGTTTAGAAAATAAACGTCTCAATGTCTCTGAAACTCCCGCAACATACGGAATGACCACTGGTCTGGGTCTGGGTTCCTTCTTTTCACCTGATGGCTGGCTAGAGTCCTGTTTGGGTTTCTTCTCTGCTTTCAGGAAGGCCCAGTTAGGATATCCACATTTCTCTAGAGCCTGTTTTGTGTGTGATTTCTCCTTCTGTCTGGCTCCTGAGTTAGTGGGGACGCTGTCTGCTCTGTGGTACAGAGTCCTGATGACTCCTAACTTGTGCTCCAGAGGGTGATGGGAGTCAAACTGTAAATACTGGTCTGTGTGGGTGGGTTTGCGGTACACCTCAGTTTGCAAATTTCCTCTATCAGAAACTGAGACCTCACAGTCCAAGAAAGCCAACCTGCCATTTTTTACATCTTCTCGTGTGAACTTGATATATTTATCCACAGAGTTGATGTGATCAGTGAAATGTTGGACTTCCTGAGATTTAATTTTAACCCAGGTGTCGTCAACATACCTGAACCAATGACTTGGTGGTCTCCCTGAAAAGGATGTCAAGGCTCTCTTTTCTACCTCCTCCATGTACAGGTTGGCAACAATAGGAGAAACTGGAGACCCCATAGCACACCCATGTTTCTGCCTATAATATTGCTCCCCATATGTGAAGTAGGTTGACTGCAGGCACAGTTTCAAGAGTTGACACAGTTGTTCTGTGGAAAGCGTGGTCCTGTTGCTCAGAGTGGTGTCTGATTTTAACCTTACAGACCACCTTTACTGCCTCATCAACAGGAATGCACGTAAAGAGTGATGTGACATCAAAAGAGACCATTGTTTCATCAGTCTCCATGATGACATCCCTCACCTTATCCACAAAGTCCATGGTGTTCTGTATGTAGTGTTCTGAGCTGCCAACTAAAGGGATGAGTACAGATGCCAGATATTTGGAAACATTGTAAGTGACCGAGTTAATCATGCTAATAATTGGTCTTAAAGGTACACCTTGTTTGTGAATTTTGGGTAAACCATACAGACTTGGCGTGGCCTCCCTTGAGTACAGTCTGTGGTACAGAATACTGTCAACTGGGCAGCACGGTGGCACAACTGGTAGAGCTGCTGCCTCTCAGCGAGAAGGTTGCCAGTTCAAATCCCGGTCCGGGGGCCTTTCTGGGTGGAGTTTGCATGTTCTCCCCGTGCATGCGTGGGTTTCCTCCGGGTACTCCGGTTTCCTCCCACAGACCAAAAAACATGCTTGTTAGGCTGATTGGTGACTCTAAATTGACCCTAGGTGTGAGTGAGAGAGTGGATGGTTGTTTGGTGTGAGTGAGACAGGTCCCTCTTGTAAATGAGTCCCTGTGACTCAACGAGGCTAGCCTGTATAAATAAAGGTTGAATGAATGAATGAAAATAGCCTTGTCCTGCTTCAAAATTTTCAGGCAATCTATCAACTTCTTCTTGTAACCACTTCCTGGATCTCTTTTCAGCGGTTCACAAGTGGTTAAGTCACTAAGGAGTGACATAACTTTCTCATGATAGTCTTTCTGGTTCAAAATCACTGTGCACCTTCCTTTGTCTGCTGGGAGAATTATGATGTTTTTGTCTTTGCTAAGAGTGGTGAGTGCATCCCTCTCTTCTCTACTGATGTTGGAAGGTGGTGGTTTGGCATTACTGAGACAGGCTGACACTTTGACTCTGAGTTGTTCTGCTTCAAAGTCTTTAATTTTGTTGTTATGGATGGCTGACTCAGTGGCTGTGATCATCTCCACCAACGGAACTCTACTTGGTGCCACTGCAAAGTTTAGTCCCCTGGCAAGAATCTCTGTCTCTGGCTGCGTGAGCTGTCTGTCAGATAAATTCTTCACCCACTTTTCTGTCTCCCTGGCATGTAGCTGTGTAGCAGAGTGTTGTCTTACACTGAATGTATTGTTATTAGAATTGTGATGGTGTTGACGAGTTATCAGTAAGTTAAATTTGTTTTGTTGTCGAGTCTTGGACTTGACATGCTGTGCTAAGCGTGCCTGATCTGTACAGTCCATCACTTGCTGAAGTGTGGTCTGATCTAGGACCGTTGTTAGTTTTTGTTTAATGTGCTCTTCTTTGGCCTTCAAGGCCTCAATAGTAAAATTGGTCTGTCTCACCCGTTCATTCAGCAGTTGCGTCTGTGCCTTCTGAAGGATCCCGCTTGCCCGGTGCCCGCTGACCGACGATTTCAGTTCCAGGCTCTTGGGAATGAACATCAGCATATGGGTGGGAATGGTGAAACAGACCTGCTTCCACCCTCATTTGCTCCACTCTGGGCCCTTGATCAATGCCCTTAACCCCCACCATCTGTTCCTCTGGGAGCCCTAGATAGCAGCTCTCTGCTCCACACAGAAGTCTGTGGTTGCGTCAGGAAGGACATACGGCGTAAAAATAATTATGAAATATAAATGCTGCCTTCTCTATAACAGGCGGTTTGCCTGTACAGTATTATTACCAATCATGTGGTTTTTAATGTTCAAGTATTTTTTAGCAACAATAAAGTTTATATATTGTCATATATAACAGCAGTAAAACTCCTAAAGATTGACACTGAAAGGATGATGTAGCTGTTAATTAACTTTGTTAAATTCGAATGGATGATATTAAAAAATAACATCACAGGTTGCCCTTTGTTCAGAACAGAATAACTTGAATTTTTTTCTGCCTTTAAATTTTTTTTTTTTTTTTTTTTTGTAATTTGTTGGTGTTAATGTATATGCAGACAGAAGATGATAGGGGTGTAACGGTACACATGGGTGTACCGAACCGTTTCGGTACGGCACGTTCAGTTTGGTCCACCTGTGTACCGTTTCAGTTATTTTTTCACTCATTAAACTTTATTAACGGGAGATTATGCGCTGCGGAACTAAAATTCCTAGGCGTGTTTCAGCATGGCGCTATTATCTATCAGCATGCGTAGCATTTAGCAGCCTAACATCTCGTTGCAGTCTCCTGTTTGGGAACATTATGGCTTTCTTGTTAAAAGACGTGAACAAATCCAAAGCTGTGAGTCGACATTGTTTCACGGAGATTTGATCTGCAGCAGACAACACGTCTGACTTGTTAACGCTCTTGAAACAACATCATCTGGTCGAAGCAGCAGCTTGTGTCTCTCCCTCCACAACTTTCCTCTTCCTGCTTGGCTACTTTGTCTTTGTCTGCAGTTTTCAGTGCTCGCTCGAACGCAAATTGAGATGGATCTGGTTTTGTGGGCTATCAACGCTATTGATAAGATTTTTTCTACAAAACGATCAGGTCCGGGGGAACCTGCTTGCCCATCACAGACGCATCCAGCCGGATATATCATGGATTCCTGGGGGGCGTGGAAGATGTTATTTCTGACTGTTCTGTCTGTCGAAGATGTGGAAAATTTATTCCTAATTGGATTTATGATAGCAGGTGCTCTGCTTTTTGGCATGTGGAGTTCTCTTCTATCGGAAAATCAGGAAGACTTACGCAACGATCAACGCCCTGTCGAAGCTCCCTTCTCAAAACAAGAGTGTGATCCGTGCTGTGACCTCCATGAATCAGCTGCTTTATGAGTTGAACCGCAAAGTGGAGGCGGCCACTGAGGACCGCAGACCACCAGTAAGGTTTGGGACTTGTATGCGGCCAGGAGGGTCACATCTGGGTGAGGAGGACTCATAGATCGGGTCGGTGACAGCTTCCCATAATTTGGAGTGTATTGGATTTTGGATGCCCGTCTGGACTCAAGGCTACAGGAAAGTACACTGTGCGCCTGACCTGAAGATAACTCATGATATATCTACCGTATTTTCCGAGTTATAGGTTGCACCGGAATATAGGGCGTTTTGTCCAATTATTGCCAAAAAATTGGAAAAATCTATATATGGATCGGACCGGAATATAGGTCACATCTACATCACCGCCGACGTAACGCGTCATCCACCGCTGACGTGATACGTCACCGCTGAGTCAACCCGGAAATGTGGGGGAGTGTTTAGCTCTGTTGCAAATGTCTGCCACAGGAGCGCAAAGCAAGGCTTTTAAGAAGATTAACACGGTAAAAACAATTATTTGTTTGCTAAAAATTATAGCTGACATTATAGCACAAGGGTTAGTGGTTTATTAGCCGTCGAGTGGTTTATGAGCTATTTATAACATTATAAACAGAAATAAAACTAAAGCTAACAGAGACGAGTCTGTCTCTCAAAACATGAATAAAAATTCGAATTTTATTTCAAATGTTTCATACAGGGCAACAGTTTGTAAATTAAAGCCATATAATTACAGTCTGTGAGCAGAAAAAATATCAGTCGAGTGGTTTATGAGCTATTTATAACATTATAAACGGAAATAAAGCAAAAGCTAACAGAGACGAGTCCGTCTCTCAAAACACGAATAAAAAATCAAATTGTATCTCAAATGTTTCATACAGGGCAACAGTTCGTAAATTAAAGCCATATAATTACACTCTGTGAGCAGAAAAAAAATATCCGTCGAGTGGTTTATGAACCATTTACAGGTAGTCCCCGACTTACGAGCGCTCTTACTTACGAGGTCCCGGACTTACGAGCATGCATCTCATAAAAAAAAAAAAAAAAAAATTATTTTTTTTTTATTTTTTATAAATGAATACATGTACAGTACTGGACAGTCACCAAGCACTTAGCCAATCCTAACACAGTTTAAAAAAAATGAAGGAATAAGTTGAATTGTCTCCCTTTCACATAAAGGGAGCAAGCTCCCTATGGAGCCTGCAGGGAGGAGGGAGACAATTCAACTGACTCCTTCATGTTTAAAAACTGTGTTAGGATAGGCTAAGTGCTTGGTGACTGTGCAGTACTGTACATTTATCTATTTATAAATAAAAACAATAAAAAATAAAAATACTGTATATACTGTATATTTTAAATTTTTTTTTTTTTTTTTTACTATGTGATCCTACTTACGAATTTTTGACATACGAGCGCCCCCTAGGGACGGAACTCGCTCGTAAGTCGGGGACTACCTGTATCTAAATAGTAGGTATCTGTTTACGGTAGCTAACCGCTAACAACAAAGCTAAAAGATAGTTTTTTTTTTCAATCTCAAACATCTCATAAAGCTGGGGCCTCATGTATCAACGGTGCGTACGGACAAAAACCTTGCGTACGTCACTATCCACGCAAAACTCTGTATGTATCAAAACTGAACTGAACGTGAAAATGTGCGCAGCTCCACGCCAGCTCCAGAGCTGGCGTACGCACGTTTTTGTGGTTTTGGTTCCTTTGGCGACACTTACAGGTGATTCTGAGAAACTGTTCATGATGTGGAAATAATTATTAATCCCACCAAACACACATGATTAACAATTATTACATCCACATGGACGCAATTAGATGAGTGGATACAAAAGCATGCGCCAAATAGTGGCAACAATATTGACAACAATGGCCTTATGAGGTGCGGTTTGTTTAAATAAGAAATTGACCAAGCTATGTTAACATGCCTAGATAGGTCACTGGGTAGCGTGTTCGCCTTTCGTCCCAAAGCTCATGAGTTCAAGTCCCGCATGGTACAACATTTTTTTTTAATTCATTCCAGATTTAAATACACAAGAAAACTATTTACAAAACAAGAAGAAATCTTCTGCTTCCTTTCATTTCATGTATTGTTTTATTTCTTGTTTTATTTAAATAGTTTTCCTGTGTTCTTTAAATCTGGAATGAATAAAAAAAAAAACGTTGTACCACTCGGGAATCGAACTCATGACCTTTGGGACGGAAGGCGAACACGCTACCCAGTGACCTATGTAGGCATGTTAGAACAGCTTGGTCAATTTCTTATTTAAAAGTGGACGGTCTGTTGTGTGCTGAGCGTGCCAAATAAAACTTTTTTCCGTGCCTCTATCTCACTCAGAAGTGTCTCCAGTTCACAGTCCGTGAAGTTCCTCTTTTCTCCACTTTTCGACATGATTTGCAATAGAGCAAAGACGACATTCCACTGGTGCAGGGCATATTTAAATGAATTTGCATATTTATATGGAGGCGTGTCAAAGGCGGAGTCGGCCACTCTCTCATGTGCGCTCAATTCCACGTTGATTGTGATGTACAAAAGCAATGTGCGTGGATTCCGGCGTACGCACAGTTTGATACATCTGCATTTTTTTTGTGCGTACGCAGTTTTCTGGATTTGACCGTACGTCACTTTTCAGTAAGAAATCCACGCAAGTCTTTGTACATGAGGCCCCTGGTCACTTGTAAATGTCCATACAGTGATGTAATAATATAGGACGGTGTCAGTTTAATGACTTACCTATATTTTAGATGTATAAATTGGCAGGGTTTAGACTGACACAAAAATACATCATTAATTAAACGAGTTCTCTCTTTTTCAGCTTAATATCAAATAATTCTATACTTTGAGCAGATGTAATTCACCGGAAACGTCAAACTTATGTTGGAACAGCAGGACTGGTCCATTTATTTAACATAATCAAATTACATCACACATTATGTACATGATTGGTTGATCATTTTTCCTATAATTAACTTCAGCATACATGAAACAAGCGTCCGTAATTTCATAGGAACAACAGAACAAGTTATGGGTGTTAATAACTTATATCTCTGCTGGCACAATAACTTAAAGTTTAGTTACTTAAAGTAAGAAAGTTTCAGTGAAGAAAAAATGGTGGAAGAAGAGAAGATGGAGGATGAGGAGAGTTATTATCTTGAAGTGTTTTAACCAGAAACATGGCAGCTCTCCGGCCGATCACGTCTACACGTTGGTACACTTGGTAAAGCATTTGACGACTTGTTACCTCGTGAAGATGGTCAATCTCCCTCGGTCCAGTTTGGTCAGTTCGTTTACCGTTCTCAGCGCCTTGACTCGAACCGAAAGTAACAGCAGCTCCTGGTGTTGTTTTCAAGATTAGACGTTCCTTAAAAGAATGTCAATAAAGTGAAGCTTTTCACGGCTTGAAGTAGATTTATAACAGGCATGTTATAAATCTTTTAACTGAATGACCTGTCCTTAGCGTGTGACTAGACGATCATTCAGCTCTTTGGGGAACCTCATCATGGCTTGAGGACCTCAGCAAAACGTAGTCAGTTCCAGCAAAAGCTTAGAACTTTAAGAGCAAGGATCTGTGTTCAGTGACTTGTTCTTTCCCCCTTGGTCCAAACGAACCAGTGGAATGAAGGTCACTCGGATATCAGTTTTTAGAACAGAGAAGAAGTTGTTTAGAATGAAGAGAGAGAAGCAGATTGACTGGAGCCAGCTTCATAAAACAACTGATTAAAACTGTGTTCTAACTTCTAACAAACTGAGTTCAGTCTGACATATTAATTCACTTTCACCATTTGATTCATCATATAAAGAAGTACCCATCATTTTGAAATAACATTGGATTTCCAACTTGAATCAAACAGTTCGAATTAACCAGTCTTTGACTATCAAACATGCTTATACAAGTAACACAAGTTATTCATTGATGACATTTGAATTAACACAAATTAAAAGAAGTCTCTGGATGACTTAATTTATTATGTTTGATTCAAATTAAAAGTAATAAAAGTATTATTGTCCCTTCAGGAAAACTCCCAAAAAGTTCATTACTGAGAGTGATCAGAGACGTGTTTCAAAACTCAAGGTTGTATCATTACAGTGATTACATTCTGTAAGTTTCACAAAAATCCGCCGAGTGGTTCTTGACTTATCTTGCTAACAAACAGCTAACCATAACCAAATGCTCCCATTTGAACTGCCTTAACACAAAAAAACTTTCTCACACATTACCACACAACTCAAAGATTTTAACACTGGACTCTGTGTCATCAAACGGGTCATTCACTAAACTCTCGGTCATGTGCTCATTCAGTTTGCACTACTTCTCATATTTGCACTAATGTTTGTATTACATTACTGCCTATAGTCATACTACTGTTTACATTCACTGTTTACATTTATTAATACTGTTTACATTTATTACTACTGTTTACATTTATTACTACTGTTTACATTTACACTACTTTTATATCTACACTACTGCTGATACATATACAGTATTCTCTGACTAGCCTTATTTAAGGATGCCCAATGTGCCTTATGTGCCTTACTGCATATGCCACTTTGCCTCTATACCAACATCAACTACCTCATACATATACTGTGTACATTAACTCATATGCTGCTTTGCCACTCTTTGCAAATGTCAATGCTAAAACCTTCAGTTTATTTTATAGATATACTTTTTATACTTTTATACTACTATGCAAAAACTCAGGACAGTATTACACTTTTATTATTTCATTTTATGCTTATGTTCATTAAATGTTTAGTGTTTTAGTGTTGGTGTAAATTTTCATACTTTTATACTACTATGCAAAAACTCAGGACAGTGTTACACTTTTACTATTTTATGCTTATGTTTATTAAATGTTTTAGTGTTTTAGTGTTTAAATGGTTACTGTTGCACCGAGGGACTGAGAGAAACGCAATTTCAATCCTGTGTATGTCCTGTACATATTGCAGTTCTGACAATAAATTTGACTTTGACTTTGACTTGGCTTGACTAACAAACACAGAGCTAACAGTATTTACCTCCAGACCAGGAGGCCGGGCAACGACAGAGTCAGTCCAAGCAGAGGAGGCTTTTTTCGGACACGTGAGCTGGAAACGGTCAGTGGACTCTCTGGAAGTGTCCCCTAGCAGACAAAAGTGGTACTGCACCATTTTCTGCCAAAATGAAAAACGGTCACATCTGAGCCAAAAATTGGTCTAAAAATATGGGGAAAAATCCATAAATAGGTCTCACCTCTCTATAGGTCGCAGGGCATGCAAATTAGGCAAAAAGCCACAACCTATATTCCGGAAAATATGGTAATCAGACTTCCCAAGCAGCCTTGGACAGGCTGACTACAAATTTCTTCTGAGTCTGAGCAACTTGTTGACTCTGTTCCTGTGTCAAATAAGCACGAGATCCTGAACTGTTTCAATAAACATTTTGTTGCTTCTAGTTCATTATTTGACACAGTTACAAACGGAAAATCAGCCACTTTATCTAATAATCAAACTTCTACAAATCAAATCCCTCCTACAAGTCAACCATCTGTTAATCACACCTTCTCTTTTTCTCCGTTCTCAGTCAGTGAGGTAAATAAACTGTTAAATGATCTTGATCCTAAAAAATCTGCAGGTCCAGATGAACTTCCACCTTATTTCTTAAGGCTGGCTGCTCATATCATCACAGTCCCTGTGACCCACATCTTTAATCTGTCCATAAGCCAAAACACCATTCCGGATGCTTGGAAAACAGCCTTTGTTCTTCCTTTGCTGAAGGGAGGTGACCCCACCTCACTGAACAATTATCGACCGATCTCTAAACTCTGCATCTTAGCCAAGGTTCAAGAAAAACTGATAAACTCTCAGATCAAAAATTATCTGGACTCATTTAACATCTTACCTCTTCATCAATCTGGTTTCAGGAAAAAACACAGCACAACAACTGCTTCTCTGAAGGTTCTGAATGATGTTGTTGAAGCATTGGATGCTAAGGACTATTGTGCTGCACTTTTCTTAGACCTGTCTAAAGCTTTTGACACTGTGGATCATAACATCCTGTGTCATAAGCTCTCAGAAATCGGTTTCTCTGATCACACCATCGGTTGGTTTTCTAACTATCTTTCCAATCGGAGGCAATGTGTTCAACATAACGGTACTTCTTCCAGCTATTTAACAGTTAAAAATGGTGTACCACAAGGCTCAGTTTTAGGACCCACTCTCTTTACAATCTACATAGCTAATGTAGGTCACTGCATCCCTGATGCATCCTTACATTTCTATGCTGATGATACAGTTGTTTATTGCCGAGCTAAAACAGTAGCTAAGGCTTTCCAGTTACTGCAATCCGCTTTTGACATCATCCAGTCAGATTTGTTCCGTCTCAAACTTGTCCTAAATGCTGATAAAACAAAAGGGATGTTTTTTTCAAATAGGAAGGCGGTTCCAGCAGATCCTCCTCTGATTTTATCTTCAAATGGTGTCCCTATTGAGTTTGTTGATTCCTATAAATATCTGGGTATCCTGATCGATTCACATCTCTCTTTTAAACTCCACGTGGAAAACCTAGTGAAGAAACTGAAAGTTAAACTGGGTTTCTTTTTCAGAAACAGATCATGTCTAACACTGAATGTTAGGAAACGCCTTGTATCTGTGACTTTCCTTCCCTCCATTGATTACGGTGACATTCTCTACATGAATGCTCCTACAAGCACCCTGCGGATGTTGGATGTTGTCTATCATGGTGCACTAAGATTCATAACTGGTTGTGATTATCGTACCCACCACTGCACCCTGTATTCACTGGTTAACTGGACATCATTAACCTCACGCAGACTCTTCCACTGGTACATTTTCATCTTTAAATCACTTCTTGGTCTGCTGCCCTCATACATCTCCTCCTACATGTCTTTGCGTGAGTGCAGCTACAGTGTGCGCTCTCAGGACATGATTACCTGCAGTGTTCCGTCAGTGAGGACTGAACTTGGAAAAAGGGCCTTCTCCTATTCCGCTCCTGCTTCATGGAATATCTTACAAAAAGATCTGAAGCTCTCGACCTTGACTTCTCTAAATGGTTTTCAGAATCTGTTGGAATCCTGGCAAAAACCAATGCAGATTTGTTCCTGTCTTTGATTTTATACGTCTACCTTATAATGTTTTGCTAGTTTTTTGATACTTTGTTAAAAAAAAAAAAAAAAATCTTTTGTTTGTTTTTTTTTTTCTCTCTTTTGTTTTCTATTGTTTATTGTTTGTTTGTTTGTTTATTGTTTAAGGAAATTCTACCATTGCTGTTCATTGTTCTTTAGTTTTAGCAGGTCGCTTTCGTAAATGAGCCCATGAGGTTCAAAAGATTTACCTGACTAAATAAAGGTTGAATGAATGAATGA
>JBBPBX010071551.1:0-18292 GCA_038048925.1 Garcialebias charrua | reverse complement strand
AGACTTCTGGGATTCAAAGTCAGAACCTTTGGGACATGTGCAGAATTAGGCCTTAGGGTGACCTTTGACCCGTCGGGGGCAAACCTGGTACACATTGGGCGCACAGACAAAGCATGGAGGTCGCCCACACGTTTCGCCGAGCAAAGAGCCAGGAGCAAAGCGGTCTTATAAGATAGTAAATCTATCTTAATCTCGCTTAATGGTTCGAATGGGGGCTCACAGAGAGCACTCAGGACCAATTGGAGATCCAAATCAGGGTCAATCAGGGGTCAAGGTCTCTTCCTCAGTATGCCCTTCATGAACCTTATCATGAGAGAGTGTGCACCGGCATCTCCCCCCCCATCCCTCATGGCATGCTGAGATGGCTGACAAAAACACTTTAACTGGCTCCCGGTTCAGTTCAGGATACAGTTCAAGCTGCTCCTGTTTGTTTTCAAAGCTCTGAATGGACTTGCTCCTCTGTACATCTCAGAACTTTTGAAAGCCCATCAGCCCGGCAGAGATTTACGCTCTGCCAGTCAACACCTGCTGGAGGTGCCTCGCTCAAGGTACAAACAATGGGGAGACCGGTCATTTTCTGTTGCCGGCCCAAAAGCCTGGAACAGCCTCCCCCTTGAGCTGCGTGCCACCTCTGATCTGACTCTGTTTAAAACCAGACTGAAGACCCACTTGTTCAAAAAAGCTTTCAGTGTGTAAAAAAGCTTTCAGTGTGTAACTTTTATTACTTTTGGTAGTTTAGTATGTAGCATTTTTTATTTCCATTGCCTTTTTATTTCCACTTGCTCAAATAAGCTTCCAGTGTGTAACTTTTATTACTTCTGGTATTTTAATATGTAACATTTTTTTAATTTCCATTGCCTTTTTATTTCCACTTGTTCAAAAAAGCTTTCAGCGTGTAACTTTTATTACTTGTGTTATTTTAGTATGTAGCATTTTTTATTTCCATTGCTTCTTTTATTGCTGTTGTTTCTTATTCTATTTTCATTGATTTATTGTTCCAGTTTATTCATCTTTTTATCCTGTTAAGCACCTTGGTCAATGCAAGGCATTGTAGGAAGGTGCTATACAAATAAAGTTTATTATTATTATTATTATATTATTATTATTATTATTATAATTGTGGAAAAGGAGCAGCCTTTCTCCAGCAAGTCCTGTAGAAAGGTAAGAAGCTGGACTAGGTCACAGGAATAAGAAACAATATTCCTTCCCATGCACAAAGCTTCAAAAACACACCATTTACGAGCATAGAGAGTCTGTGTTGACATCGCTCTTGCCCCTTGTATAGTCTCTACCACGTTGCTGGGGAGGCCTGAGGCCATCAGTTTGTTCCTCTCAGCAGCCAAGCTGAAGTTTGTCACAGTCCCGGGTGTAAGCGGAGAGGCTGTTCTTGTTGTTAAGGCAGCAGGTCTCTGAAAAGGAGCAGATGTCCACGTTCCAGAATTAAGCACACCTCCAGGGGCCCTGGGCCCTGTGACCCCCTGGGGGCCAACTATATTAGGGAGGGGACCTTCCTGTAAATTTGTTCCCACACCACCCGAACCGGGGGTGTTGGGGGACAGGTACAATGCATTGTCCCTGGTGGACAACCGTGGGTCAGAACGTTTGCTTTTTCTCCTTTTAGTGAGAGGCACGGCACGGAGGGAGTGCAGGTTTTGTATGCGAACAGACCTCCGGACTCCAGGCCGCTCCATGGCCGGGTCCAGTTCACAAGCCTCCGGCTCCACCATTACTCTGGAGCTGGTTATGACTCCAGGGAGCTGTGCCGGGCACGTTTTCTCTAAGGACGTGCTTTGACCAAAGTGGTGGTGACTCGTACGCCCAGAAATACCGTAATCTGGATTCGTATTTGCAATATTATGGCTGAGCTGCAAAGCTCCCAACGAGGGTATGCCATTCAAAAGCACAGCTGAGCTAGTGCGTTGAGCTCTATCACACAATGCAGGTTCACTGTTGGTACACAGCCTGCTGTCTTTACGAGATGAAAAGTCTGTTCCAGTGTGAGGATTTAAAACTGCATGAAACACCCTTTTTCTGCTCAGCAACTATAGGCCTGGATGAAGTAATTAAGTCCAGGCCTTCTCGGGCATGAGGGAGAAGTATCTGATCCAGCCCAGGTGCATTTCCTGCTTTGTAACAACATTTGTTTACAAAAGCCACAGCATCATTGCTGTCCCTTTTCTCAGCATGTGAGTCTGGCTCGGGCATGTGGGCCCCTGTTGTAGCCCCCCCGTTATTCATTGCTGACATCCGCTGAAAAGCGTCTGGGGGCCATAACAGTACGTTGTCATGGTCACCAAGTTCTGTCGGCACGCCCCCCGGGCATGCGGACGTGTCGCAGGCTTGTGGAATTTGTGTATTGTCGGCCCTCTGAGTTCTGATGGTGCGGGGGTTGAAACGTGTGACCCCCCTCACCTAGCCTCGTGAGAGCCGGTGTACCTGTTTGCAGACGCCTCTAGGTCTGTCTGTTGCAGACAGTCCTGCGGCGACCTGCTGGGGCTTATTGTTCTGAGCTAGTACCCCATGAACCGCGAGGGAAGGGGGGTGACAGCCCCCACCCTTTATAGCGATCGATATCAGAGGGAAGCTGTGTTGTTGTTGTTGATGTTGCTGTTGTTGTTTTTTATTTTTTTTTGTCAAGAAACAGGGCGAAATTGTTCTTTGAGTTTTTATTTTGTGTTTTGTGCAACAACCTTTTTTGACTTTATTTCACATACATCAGAACAGTCATGTTTTGTGCATAAATCAAAGTCACCAGCTTTTTGTACTTTTTACAAATAAAGTCTGGACATGTAACAATTGGCCCCCGTACCACCTGGGCGGGCGAGCCGGTAAAGCTGAGCAGAGGGCCCGTTTCATCAGGCTCGCTTCTGTCTCGTGTCACGATTTGCCGAAGAGGTCCTCTGTTGGACCGCTTGGCGGGGTACGAACCTGTTCCTACTCCAGGAATGACCAGCCTGTGGTGGACCCGGTGGGGGTCTCTGCCGGTGCTCCCCTCGTACGCCGGCCTCTTCTGCGGAGGGTTACGTGTGGTTGAGCGGTGCAGAGGCTGCACGGGTCTGTTCCCAGCTGTTTCCCTGGGGGGGGGGCAAAAGCTCTCCTGGGCATGCCTTCCCGGAGGGCTTCAGCCTGTTTACACTTCTGTTCCAGCCTGGTCTGAATCCGGTCCAGGGCATTTCCGAACAGTCCCGCCAGCTCTATCGAGTGGTGCAGAAAAGGGACCCGCTGACCTTCCGGAAGGTCCGTCAGGGTCATCCACAAATGACGCTGGGCACTGACCACCTCAGCCATACATTTGCCTTGTGCAATATCAGCTGTCCCCCTCATGAGGAGCACAAAGTCCGTAGCCCTGTGGGCTTCCTCCAGCACTTTGGTGGCAGCCTGTTTGTCTGTCGTCACCTGGAGCTCCTGGAGCTTTTCAGCCAGGTACGCCTGTATCATCGCGGACGCGTTCATCGCGCGCGCCGCGAGGCCCTGAGCTCTGTAGCACTTCTCGAGCTGAGTAGCTGAGGCTCGACAGGCTCTATTGGGCAAAGTTGGTTTTGTTCCAGAGGATCTGGGGGCCAGGTGAGACGCAAGCATGTCCTCCATTTGTGGCACGTTGGCTATTCCCGCTGCCTCCATTCCAGCCACGTCCAGGAACTGTGAGAGTGGGAGCAGCATAAGAGCTCTGGGTTCAGCCCAGGTGCGAGTCAGCTCTGTGAGGAAATCCGGGAAGATGGGCATCCTGTGCCTTGTTGTAGACTGCTGCTTGGCATAAAAATAATTTCCTGCCAACCTCGTGACTTGTTGACGGGGTGGAGGTTCTGGCCAAGGGATCTGCAACGGGATGTGCTCTGCGGCACAAGTCGAACAGAGCGGGGATCGAGGTGTCAGTCTCCGGGAGCACTGGCGCCGGGTTTTGAGAGAGGTCCTCCTCCTCTCCGTCGTACTCGTTGTCGGCTTCATCACCAGAAATTTCACCCGAGGCTGTTAGCGAGATCTTATCCGCATTCATCATGCCTCGAGTGTCAAACTCGGCTGTCAAGTCCCCGATGGGAGCCGCCACGTCTGGACTGTCGCCCCATTCGACTCGAGTACTGTCCTCCAAATCCATGCTCTTGAGCGTGGGAGTGAGAGCCTCAATGGGATCCGGGTCTGTTGGCGCCGCAGCTGCGCCCATGGCTTTGGCTACGAAGTCTACCTGGTGACTCCTCACTGCCTCCAGCATCTGGCTGCAGTGTGGACAGGAGTCGGGCGTGTCCAACGCCATTTTCGCGTGCAGCATTCCCAGGCAGACAGGACAGGCCTCGTGGGTGTCTGTCGCAGAAAGGAAAAAACTACAGCCGCTGGGGCAGGCGTGCGAGGTTGGGTTGCCGTCTCGCTAGCCTTTTTTGTAAATTTCGACTTTCGCTTTCCTTTCTCTGGAGCCATGTCCGAGAGCAAACAAGCAAATATTTTCAAAAATCTTGATCAAGACGTCTCCTCTGTCGAGTCGCTTTTGCTGGCTAGCCTGCTACGACTTTAGCAGGGTAGCGATGTGACGCAGTTAGCGCCGTCGAGCAAAGCAGTCTGCGGAGAGAAGGGAAGAAAACTTCGGGGTTAAGGAAAAAAGTGCCGGACTAGCTTTCGCCAGCCCAGCAATACGCAGGAAATTCTCTGTACGCTCAGCGTAGGGAGCGAGCTCACCTCTGGTCGAGCGATGTGACAACAGAGAAGTCTCACGAAGTTCAGGTTTAAGCAAGGTGAAGGGCAAAAAGAGGAAGTAGGATGGGCGTCCACATCTTAAAGGACAACACCCACCGTGACAGTAACAATTCACCATATTGGACAATTACTGTAGTAGAATATGATGTCTATTTTCATTTTTGCATTTGGTCCAGGCAAGTGGAAAAAAAAAAAAAAAAAACAATGGAGTCCCGGAAAATTCCGGAAACCCGGCCGAAGATTGCCGAAGTCCGGAGTGACGTCAATACAGGATCCTTTCAGGCTCCTCTCAGAAGGCACGAGTGAGTTCGCGATGGAGGCTTATGAGAGTCAGAGTTAAAACTGCAGTTAAACTTGTGGCTGCAGAGGTTCTAAATATTTCCTGGTGGGCTGTGTGTTCAGGAACAGCATTCCCTGTTTTTTTTATTTTTTAGAACTTAGAAGCCGCTAACCCGCTGCATCTGTCGTGGACAGCTGCCACACACACAGACTGGACCTGACACACCGCGCACGAGCTCCCACACACACGGACTGGACCTGACACACCGCGCGCGAGCTCCCACACACACAGAGTGGACCTGCACGCCACGCGCAAGCTCCCAACACACACATATTGGACCTGCACGCCACGCGCGAGCTCCAAACACACACATACTGGACCTGACACACCGCGCGCGAGCTCCCAACACACACATACTGGACCTGCACGCTATGCGCGAGCTCCCAACACACACATACTGGACCTGCACGCCACGCGCGAGCTCCCAACACACACATACTGGACCTGTACGCCACGCGCGAGCTCCCAACACACACATACTGGACCTGCACGCCACGTGCGAGCTCCCAACACACACATACTGGACCTGCATGCCACGTGCGAGCTCCCAACACACACATACTGGACCTGCACGCCACGCGCGAGCTCCCAACACACACATACTGGACCTGCATGCCACGAGCGAGCTCCCAACACACACATACTGGACCTGCACGCCACGCGCGAGCTCCCAACACACACAGACTGGACCTGACACACTGCGCGCGAGCTGCCACACACACAGACTGGACCTCACGTCACGCGTGTGGGTGTATTAAATAGAGCAAAAGTCTTACCGCAAAACCTCCCAATTTCTCATGTCGAGGTGCAAGCTCTCGCTGGTTGGTCCACTTTATAAATCCATTATGAATTCTTTAGATTTTGGGAAAATAATGAACAGTTACGCCATCCGTTGAGGTATTAGAGCAGAACTGGGCAACACATCGTTTTTATTGGTTTTATTCGTAACTACTTGGCAGAAATAATGAAGCTACGTTAGGCGGAAACTTCAGTGACGTCAATGCCCATATATGGAGAGGGGTAGATCTTCCCGGAACTACTGCTAAAAACTGCTAAAAAACATGAAATAACACATTTAGCGTTATTTCTCTACAATATAAATAAACACTCCTATTTTATTATTAAAGTAACTACTACATATTAATGGCGATGCAATTTGAAAACATGGTGGGTCATGTCCTTTAAGTACCCAGAGGGCGGGGTCTCTGGGGTGACGCCGACGCCCCTGCCGTACCGGCTTGAATGTATTCCTTCAGGTAATCGCGTGGGGGCGCAATTTCCCATAGCAATAGTGTTGCACCGAGAGACCTGACTGATAAGGGAACATTAAATTATGCTTAACACAATCAAAGTAAATCAGATGCACTGTTAAAATATAATTGCAAAGGCTGTGAGATCAAACAAGCCCAGGTGAGCCTGAATGCTACAGATGGACGCTGAAAGCGATTGTTCCTGGGTGGGTGTGAATAGACGCAATGAGAGGGTCATGGGTGTGGGGGCTTTTATTTCCAGTGCCTTGCCTTGATGTCTTCTTTTAACTCAGCCATAAGCTTCCCCAGAGGGAAACAGTCTGGCTTACAGACAGAGGGAATGCACAATTATCTCTACAAACACAAAAATTTACATACATACTAAATGTGTCTGTTGCACACTCATATATCCACTGATAAACTGAGGCATCTACCAACACAAAGCTTTTATATTCAGCCAGGTCCTTTTCTCTTAGTTGCTATGTATATTTAAACACACACTTCTAATCCTCTCTTATGTTGGGAGCTCATCTCCTTTCACCATCTACTTGCTGTCTTCCCACAAGCGGTTTGTGTAAAAAAATATATATAAAAAAATAATACAAGGCAGAGGAGACGGGGGGCTTTAGTGGGATGGGGGTTGGGTCTTATAATGGAGGATAAATCTATTCTCATTTAGCCCAAGCACTGTGTGTGGTCCTATCCTTGTGTCATAACTCTGGAGTGTCAGCAACGACTGGGAACATGATTTCCAAAAGGAGCAATTAGATGTCCGGTTTTTGCAACATCAGCAGGGGAAAAAAAAAGGGTGATGGTTGTCCTTCTGAACAATACAGAAAAGGAAGGAGAGAAGTGGAAGATAAACTGAGAAAAGAAACAGGAACAGAGCTGGTATCCCTTAATAAGGTACTGTAAGGATAGGTACTTTTGATAAGGTGGATCAAATTATGTTTTGGGCCTATGCATGGACACACACACACACACACCAAATGTGTCCATTTACATACACACATTCACTTGTCTTTATCATTTACACTGTAACCTTTAAAATACAAGGCACAGACTATTTAATGGAGTAACATTAACAATTCAAAATGCACACAAATTCTTTAAGGATTTGTTAGAAGGTGCTGGAAGAGATTGACTTTCGTTGAAATGGAGTACAAACAGTAACGCAGACCTCCAACGCAGGACTATTGATCACCTATTACTGCTTCAAATCAGCTAAGAGAAGCATTTCATTTTCCATTGAACTGATTCATAAATTTGTAGATATGCCTATGTTTGGTGATGTGTACTGTATGTTCAGACATGAATGTAATGCTGTGTATTTATTGTTTTACTTGTACATTTTGTGGCGTGATTTTAGGACTTTTCAACATTAGACTTGCCAGATGCTAAAGATGAATTTCCATTTTATGTAAATTTAATGAACAATAAAGTTATTCTATTCTAGATCAAAAACAATGTTCAGTCTTGTCATCTGAATGGTTTCTTTTTTCTGTTTACTGAGACATTTTGTCCTTCATCTGAAGGACTTCTTCAGTCTGAGAAGCCACAAACAAACTGGAGTCCCACAAATACCACACTCTCATAGTGGGGGAAAAAACAAGTTTGCTGTTGATTAGATGGTTTCTGGGGCCCGCCGTCTGCCCAGTCACTCCTCTGAGGTAGTCATGCCAAATTTGTTCAAAACAAAACAGTTCATGCTCAATAATCCAGGCTATAAATCTAACAACGTTCAGTCAGATCATCTAGATGGTTTCATTTTCTTTATTTTTTATTTTTATTTTGCTGAGACGTTTCGACCTTCATCAAAGGACTTTTTCAAGTCAGAGAAGCCACAAACAATTATTTTTTTCCACTATGGGAGTGTGGTATTTGTGAGACTCCAGTTTGTTTGTGGCTGATCGGATTGAACATCAGATGAAGGACGAAACGTCTCAGCAAAAAAAAACAAATAAAAATAAACCGTCCAGATGACCTCACTGAACATTGTTGGATTTGCAACCTTGATTACTGAGCATGGTAGATCAACAATAGTACTAAGCAAAAATAAATAAATGAAAAAAGATTGTTTAATCTAGAAAAAGGAATACAGGAGAGTAAACAAAAAGGTAAACTAAATCAATTTCTTGACTTTAAAATCTCAGCAGAACGATTACCAACAAGTATAGGTAAATACATTTCAGACTGAACCAGAAGAGCTTCATGAATTCATCCTAGGGACGCACAATATTATCGGCATGGTATCAATATTGGCCGATATTAACGTTCAAGTTCAATATCGGACATCGGCCATTCCATCAAAATAACTCACTGATATAAAAGACGCTGTTTCTGTATGACAACCCAATGACAAGGCTGCCTGCAGCGGCAGCACAACATGATGACGTCATGTGCGCCTACCTGATCTCACCGCGGAGAGGAAAATTCAAAATGTCGGTGGTGTGGAAGTTTATTTTTTTGTTGGTGAGGATGTTGGATTCTGAAGACTTTTGGACTATGTTGAACCTCGCTACATTGTCCACAGTGTGAGATATTTATCAGAAGTGACCTTATCTGAGTTACAAGCCGTCATTTCTGATGTCATTGAGAAGCTAACAGCCGATAGCACGACTCTGGTGCGTTTTACCACAGACCTTTGGACGTCGTGTTAACCCCATTAGCATGATTAGTCTTACGGCACAATGGATAGACAAAAACTTTTAACTTAAAAAGTCTGTCCTTCATGCACAGGAGTGCAGAGGATCCCACACTGCAGCTAGAAACCTGGAACAAGCCTCCACCAGTGAGACAGCATCACAGGTGACTAATGCTAATAAATAACATTTAACACTTTTCATTTAATAGAAGTTAAAGCGCTATAGATATCATATGGCTGTTACTGAATATTTGTCACCAGCTCTTACAGCTGTTATACATTTTTTGTAGAAAATAAGCCTAAATAAGAGAGCTATGTTCTGACAAAAGAAAGTATATATCATATATCGGTATCGGTTATCGGCCAAATAAGGTTTAACATATCAGCATATCAGGTATCGGCCAAAAATCCAATATTGTGCATCCCTAGTTCATCCACTTCCAGTCCAAATTTTTCAGAATTGACACTGAAAACTTTTTACAGAGCATTTATTTTACAGTTGATATAGCAGGTTTTGTAATCAGATAAACAGATATGGGTGAAATGCTGTATTACATTGTGGATTTACTTACATCTGCTAAGGAGACTGTGTGGTTGGTAATAATAATAATAATAATAATAATGAATTCAATTTATAACGCACTTTTCATTAATGAAAATCTCAAAGTGCTACAAGGTGCAACAGAATTAAATGTCAATAAAACAAATAATAAAACAATTAAATAAATAAACAATTAAAATCAATAACAGTATCAGCTAAGATCAAAAGTAGAATCATGAGGAGGTAGAGTATGCTCGGTTGAAAAGAAAGGTCTTCAAGCCGCTCTTAAAGTCAACCACAGACTGTGGGGCTCTCAGACAGTCAGGAAGAGAGTTCCACAGGCGGGGGGCAGCCACACTGAAAGCCCGGTCTCCCATGGTCCTTAATTTGGTTCTCGGAATGTGAAGGAGATTACTGTTCTGTGACCGCAGCGAACGGGTGGATGAGTATGGAATAAGAATATCCTTCAGATAATCTGGTGAAGTTCCGTGTAAGCATTGATGTGTAATGAGAGCAGTTTTGTACTGAATTCTGTAGGCGACAGGAAGCCAATGAAGGTTACGGAGAATGGGCGTAATATGTTCAGGTTGGTATAGTTTATAAGAATAATAACTCAAAACATTACGGACTAATTTATATTAAAACAAATATATAAATTGTGCCAATGTAGAAGAATATTTTCTCCTGTTCTGGATTTGAACTTGGAATAATGGAGGTTTACGATTGCCCCACAAATTGCGTCAATAAAATAAGTAGTGTATAATGCTGTGTAATATCGATTTTCTCCCCCACAATTAAAGTTTGTCCTAAGTAATTTAGCCTTAATGGATTTTATGCTGTCTTTCTTTCAACAGCTGTTAATGTTGCATGAAGCAATTCTGACACCTTGAATTCTGTTGAGAGAAATCAAATTAGCGTCTTGAATTTTAATAAAAAAGATTACCATCAAATGTTTTAACATGTCACTATATTCTAACAGCAACCACCAGCACCACAAATTAGGAGTGATCCAGAAATCTAAAGAGTTGAGATTCAGGTGCTGGTTTTATTGTCAAGAATCCTTGAAAACCAGCAGTATGAATGAGTTGGGTCACTCAGCCTTCGCTGCTAGTAGATAGCTGTGATGCAGTAGATGGTTTTGTATTAAAACTGAAAAATACAATTTCTTGAAACCACCATGTACAGAGTTGAGATGTACCTGTATATGGAGACATTCTCTATAAGATCTGCAGTCTCTGTATCGGTGATGATGATGCCTTTTGGTGACACAGTCAGTGTTACTTTCCGAAACTTCTTAGCACCGGCTCTGGCCTGTAGATAACAAATATTAAAACACCCGCACAAATTAAAATCAGAGGGAGACAATTTTGCTTTATTTAGATGCAGAGCCAGCCTGCCAGACTGACAATAATTTAAAATATTACCTCTAAATGAACAACCAAAAACCCCTCAACTCTGACAATACACAGCTGAGCAAAATCATACAACTTGCTTTGTCCCAGAAATCTACTATGAATTTTATAAAAGGCGACAGAACTGGGGGAGGAATGCTGCAATGTGTAACCCGCAACGAGCGCTCGAGGTCGGGCTGGCAGCCACCGGCTCCCCCTGCTGCTGTGCACCATCTGGAGTTTCAGCAAATTCAGCCATAGTGCTGAGCTTGGAGTCTTTAACAGTGCCTGTTGACAATGACAGCGACCTCTTTACTGTCCAGGTAAAATATGAGAGAGAGCAGTTCAGCACCCAGTAACGTCATGACAGGTTGAGAATCACACAAGTGATTGTGAAGGAACCAAGCTGAGAGGAACAAAAGGAAACAAAGAGAAATAACTCTAATTTTTACTGTTCAACCTAATTTAAACTGATTGAGAATTCTTGTATATTTGTAAAGGATAATATAAAGGCTACTGATGCAGAAGCATTTTTTACTTAAGCAAACTAGGACTTCTCAAGGACAAGAAATAATGTCATGGTTGGCTGTAGGGGCCAAAATTCTCTTGCGACAGTGATAACGAAAATAAGTCTCTGCTTAAGCCTTAAAAATGTTCAACATGGGGGGAAAAAACAGCACTGATAAGAAAGGGAAAGGGTACTGTAACAGACCGTAGGACTATAACTTAGTCATGTAGAAGCAGCTAGAAACTCTGTCATGTTACTAGTGTCATGCCACCAGGCAAAACCCAATCTGTGAGCTTGAGATATGCCAAGTTCAGCTTTCTTCAATATGTTTAGGCCCTCTGCCTTGTGTTATCATGTGTAACTGAAGCATGTCACAGATGGAAAAATCACAAATGTATTCAACAGTCCCCATTTGGGTTGATTGGTTTCCAAGGGAACACACAAAGACAAAAAGTTTCTTTCTGTTTTTTGGTCTTGGTGGAAATCAACTTAATTTTAATCCTGCAATTAGGTTTGGTACAGGCTTTAATTGAGAAGTGTGTGTGTGTGGTGGGAGGGGGGGTTGATTAGACATCTATTCCAGGTTGCTCTTACAGAAAAAAGGAAATCGTTAACAGCATTCCAGTGTCAAATGAATATGAATAATCTGAAAGGAAACAGGTAGAAAAATGAATAATAATAATAATGGTTGTCACACATAAAACATGCAAGTAACTGGGGCATTTAGATTTCTGTCAATTGACTGGATTCCTGGTAAGTGAAATAATATGTTTGCGGTTTCACAATGAGCCCTTTCAAAATTGACAGCATTACAAATCCATAAGTGCAGGTGGAATATCCTGTGTTATGTTGTGCTGCTGAGTAATATCATAATTCTTTGAAAGCTGCACATGTGCAACTCTATTCTCCAGAATAAATAAATAAATAAACTAATAGCTAAAACTGACTTAAAGCTTCTATATGTAACTTTTCTAACAATATTTTTTTTACATATTTCTTCACTCTGTCACTATCTCCTGACAGATTGATGTTAGACAAGTAATCTCTGAAAAAAACTATAGTCCCCTTGCTTCTCTAAAAGCATTTCAAAAAACCCACAGTGACCCGCCGTTAACCAGCCAATAAAAACAGAGCTTCTCACTTCTCACGCTCCTAACCCACGCCCCCGCCTGTCCCAGCCCCAGCGGCCGCGCACGTTCTCGTTCAAAGGATTGCAAAGCGATGCAAAACTGTTTTGTATGTGACACAAATGTATTAAATTCCCCTTCTTCATCCCTGATCTGGACTTTTCTTTTGTTTTTTTGCCAAGAGTCAAGTGATCGCTTCCTCCTCCGCTGAGTCCATGAATGAATTGAGGAAATGAATGAATTTGTCATGAGCAAATTAAACTCTGGTTCAACGTGGCTGCGCGAGGCTCTGCAGATTTCCTGGTGTTCTGGTGTGCTGGACCAGCGCTCAATGTTTTTATTTTATTTTTTAGAACGTTTTATTAACATATAATCACAGAAATTCGCAGCGGCTGTGACAGGACATGAAGTGGAGGCGGAGTTAAGGAAGCTGAGCTGAATAGACCTTTTACCAGTTGACGTCATCACGCACAGCTCGCCTGAAACGAGCGTTCTGATTGGACGGCAAAAAGCCCTAACCGGATTCAGGGGCTAAGCAAGGGGTCGATGAGCTTCGTAATGATAGCGAGTTGTAATTTAGAAGCTTGTTTTCTTAAAATAGTGAACAACCGCTGGTCAAAATGCCTGAACATTGTGCCGCGGACACGAGAGGAGGAAACCGCACGCCCATACACATTGTCTTAGACAGGGTTGCTTTTTTTGGCTACAGATGAACCGTGCGCGCGGGGCTGCCTGGCCTGCACCTTCACCCAGCCAGGAGCCACTAAGTCCCGGCTACACCTGATCCAGTGCGCCCTGGAGGTCCAGAACCGGCTGGACCCAGCTAGGAGCCACTAAGTCCTGGCTACAGATGAACCGTGCGCGCGGGGCTGCCTGCACCTAAGTCCCGGCTCAAAAAATCATGCATTTACTGGTAGCTTAATGATTTTAGAAGATTCGGTTAACGGTTGGCTTATCAAACGTTTTGACATTCCACTCACCTGCTCTTCAGTGGGGCCGAAGGAAGAATCTCCTTGCATGTCGCAGGTCGAAACAGGCAGAAACCCCACACACGCAGCGGAGACCGAAGAACAACGCGGTCTCGTCGAACTAGCTAGCTGCTGCTAGCTTAGCAGCTGTCCAGTAGCATTCCGCTGCGGGAGATCGTTCTCCGCCCTGTCTGTTTCCCATATCCAAGATGTAATGTAGGAACGTAATCCACGGAGCTTGGATCATTAATGTCCATGCCAGATAAAAAACGCACACACGTTGATGCTTCGTGCCGGGGTGAAATCCTGCCTGTACCGGTCACCGGCCGGCGGTGGTACGGGTTTGCTCCACATCTTCCTTCTTTTAGTCGCTCTACTCGACTTTCCCAGAGGGACGTTGTAAAACGAACAAGTCTCACCTTCTTCTTTTACTCGTTGAAGTTGCCTGGAACAATTATAAACACAATAAAAGTCTTATTTCTCCATCGCGACCGTTGCCAGTAACGACAGCGTACCCGTGCTTCCGGAAAATTCTGGAAAAATGCGAGTGCGCATGCGCGATGACGTCAACTGGTAAAAGGTCTATTACAGCGAGAGCGAGGAGGAGCAGAGCCATATATGGCTCTGAGGGGGAGGGACCAGAAACATGTCTCTGTTCAAAATTTTTCTGTTCCAGCGTGTTCCAGAAATTACATATAGCAGCTTTAAAGCTCACCATATTGTTTATGGTGTTTAAACATAAACTACTCTGGAACTAATTAGGAGACAACTGCAAAATCATCTGTTTATATGATTTCCTCTGGTTTTACTATTTATGAGTACCGTATTTTTTGCTGTATAAGTTACGCTTTTTGCATAATTTGCATGCCCTGCGACTTTTTTTTTTTTTTCCTCTTCCGGCTCTCGACAAAGCAAGTCACATATCTTTTTGCTCCTACCCTCCCTAAGTTTTCCTCCTCCCTGCTTGCTTTTTGTCTCGTCCGTGACTCTTCAGCGCTCACTCGAACCAATTTGCGATGGAGTTAATAAATTGGGCTGTTTCATCTATAGATAAGATTTTTTCCACGAAGCGGACCGGGCCAGGAGAAGCGGCCTGCCCCTCTGACACGCACGCTGTCGGATACATGATGGACTCCTGGGGACAGTGGCAACCCATGTGTTTGACCGTCCTGTGTGTCGAAGACGTGGAAGATTTGTGGATTATTGGGATATTGGTGGCAGCTGCTCTGTTTTTTGGCGTGAGCGGAGCTGTCTGTTACTGGAAGATCAGGAAGACTTCGGCAGCTATCGGCGCACTGGCCAAACTTCCTGATCAGCAAGAGTCTCTGATCCGGGCTGTGAGCTCCTCAACCCAGCTGTTGTACGAGCTGAACCGCACAATGGGAGCGGTAGACCACCGTGGACCTGCGGTGCGCTTTGGAACTCGTTTACAGCCGCCCGGCATTAATCAGGGCACGGATGGAGGTTTGTAGCTTCGGAAACTCATTTGATTCGGCGATTTTGGACCTGAACAGCACCTGGACTCTGGAAGGCTGCAGTCAAAAAGAACACTGTGGCCTGGATTGAAGATAAACAATAACTATCTAATCTAGTTTCTGCGCGACCTTGGAAAAGAAGAAGGCTGTTTGCTAGGAACTATTCTCCTGGAGTGAAGCTGAGAGACACTGCTGACCCCCCCCTCCCTCCCCAGAGGTCTCTGGGAGTGTGCTCAGAGGCGCCGAGCTTAACAACTGCTGAACTGTGTTATCTGAGTGTGCTCACAGACTCTTTTGATCTCCTTGCATGTCGTCAAATCTGCAACAATGTCTTGTCTGGTTGTGCTTATTGCTGATAGAGTTTTTGGGACTTTATCATAGAGTGTCTTAAGGCAATCTTTGATAGATTCTTTTTTTGAATATCACAAATGATACCTATTGTGTTTTTCCTTTTTCCATATCTGTTTGACCTTCATCCGGAGACGGATGAGCGCGGCCGCGCAGAAGAACATGTCATGTGTTTGGAAATGCTGCAGCTTGCATACTCTCCCTCTCTGGACGACTGTGCTACATAATCACGTTGTATTAATTAACAGGTGCAATGTTAATAAATAAATCTCTTATCTCTTATCTCTTATCTCTTATACGCCGAAGCAACGTATTTATGGATTTTTTCCCCATATTCATAAACCAATTTTTGGCTGAGATATGACATAATTCGGACTGAAAATATTGAACACTGCCATTTTCAGCCGCTAGATGGCAGGCGAGATCTATGGCATGCCGTTGTATCATGTAATAGGTAAAAGTTGCTATTAATGACACAATCGGCTTGCCATCGCCTGCCAACGTCATCTGCCTGGAGCAAACATCAAATCAGCTTCATTTCGCTGCATAGCCCCAGCGAAATTCAGCTAATTGGATAATTAAAGTGTATCTATTAAGGAAAAGTTACACTGACCCCCAATTTACACTACATGCGTTCCGGCTCCGGTCCACTCCGGTCTGACCTCCGCAGCAAATACGCACCCATTATAATCAATGAGAGAGTTTACACTGGCTCCGCACGGCGGCGGCGAGCGGACGGCAGTCCGTCAAAATAGGATCCCATCCTATTTCTGCCGGACGCCGGAGCTGTGCCGGAGTCAACTTTCAAAGATTACGTCGCACCAACAGGAAAAGGAACGAGCACAACATCCGTATTTACAAAATAAAATCACCACGGGCGGACTTTTATCCTAGCTCTATACGGATTTATTTGTACAAAAATGCTGTCAAACTATCATTTATGACTACACCTACAAACGCAATACAAGAAATAAATAAATAAATAAAGTATTTTATTCTGAAATGTAATAGATCACATCCTGTCGCTCAAACCATGTCCTGTCGCTCATATCTCAATGCAAAAAACAATCAAACAGCGAGGCAGTCTCTACTGTTGTTCTCCTTCTTCCACCGAATGAATTGTTTTGTTCTGACTTCATTATTTATCACTTGATTTATCGCGCGATCTCGCAATTCCCGCGCATGCGTCTCGGAGCAGCGCATCCAGGCGGACCTGAGCTGAGCGGAGGTAGTGTAAACTGGACTTTGAGACGCTCAGCTGCGACCTGCGGAGCGGGGCGGAGCCGGAACGCATGAAGTGTAAATTCCGGGTAAGACACACCGTTACTTTAATTTTGCGCAAGCAATTAATTGTTTTTGTAATCTTTTTAAATTCTTGTTTAAGGCTGCGTTCCAGTTACCTCGTATTCTGGGAACTGGGAAGTGGTAGTGACGTCATTTCCCAAGCTACCACTTGAAAACACGTTCCGGTTCTCCCAGTGGAAAATCGAGATGGACGCACGCTTTGTTTTTGTTGCTGTTTCAGAATATAATAAATTACTAACCAGATATGCACTCCTGACACAGAACATGTCAGAGGAGGATGATGACTGCCGAAGGTAATTGATTTAATATATATATTTCTCTAATTCTTCAATGTAAATCGTTGGGAAAAAAGAAAAACTGGCTTTACAGTTAAGAAAACAAAAAAAACAAAAACAACGTGATTAAATACATGTAACAACATTTTAGAACTGTTATTTTAGTAAAAGTTAAGGACTTTACTTACTGAAGATGCGAGTTTCCGCCATCTTGAATGAAAACTGGGAGCAGAAAAAATTCTCCCACTTTACGAGTGGGAGTTTACCACTAGAGCGGGCGTTCCAGTTTCAATCTACCACTGGGAACTGGGAAATTCCCACAATATGAGGTAACTGGAATGCAGCAAAAGTCCTCCTGTGCACGCTCCCACGGCCGCCATTTGGCAGCCAATCGATTTTGGCACAACACCGGCCCACATTTCTGGGCTCTGCCCACATTTCTGGGTTGTCAGCGGTGACGCGTAACAAATGCAACGCATCGGCGGTGATGCATAATATATGCGACGTATACGGCGAAGCAACATATTTATGGATTTTTCCACTTTATTAGACATATTTGGACTGATGGGACTTATAGGGCAGTGCGACGTGTACGGTGGAAAATATGGTAGTTATGTGAGTATCAGAGTGGTCTACCCATGACATTTCTTCAAATTTTGAACTTAAAATCTTGTCATTTAGAGCATTTATTTGCAGAACATGACAAATGTAGGGAATAACAGAAATGGTGGAGTGCTTTCAGACTCAAATGATTAAATATATATTTTAGGCGTAACAATACAGTAGTAATGCTTAACCCAAGAAAAGATCAGAAATCGGTATTTGGAGCAATAATCAGATTTTTATTCACAGCTTTTGTGTGCCTTGTGTGCACTCCACCAGTGTTTCACATTGCTGTTTGTTGACTTTTTGCCACTCCAAAGGCAAAATAGTTCAGAGAATACATTCCAGAAGTTTTCGGTGGGGTTCAGGTCTGAAGATGGGCAGCGCAATGGATTAGTGGTTAGCACTCCACAGAAAGAAGGCCCTGAGTTCAATCCACAGATGGACCTGGGGTCTTTCTGTATGGAGTTTGCATGTTCTCATGTTTGCGTGGGTTTTCTCCAGGTACACTCACTGTATCCTTCCTTTTCCTTGCTCAAAACCTTTTATCCAAGTCTTTGGACATTGTCAGTATTTGCTAACCATGCCTAAATTGTAAAAATCATATTTAACATTCATTCAACCTTTATTTAAATAAATTTTAATCTATACAACATCTTTTACATTTAAAACATATTTTAATAGTGCCCTAATGTTGTTCACAGCTGAGTGGATGGGATGGATGAAGTGGGAATAGCCAACGTGCCTCAAATTGAGGACTCACTGATGTCTCACCTGGCTCCCAAGTCATCCGGGACAAAACCAACTCTCCCCAGCAAAGCTTATCGAGCTTCT
>JBBPBX010071550.1:0-18292 GCA_038048925.1 Garcialebias charrua | reverse complement strand
GAAACCGTTCGCACAAGCCATTAGCTTGGGGGTTGTAAGCGGTGGTCCTGTGAACGTTAGTCCCCAGACCCTTGGCCATGGTAGACCAAAGTTCAGAAACAAACTGCGGGCCCCTGTCCGATGTAATGTCTGAAGGGGGGCCAAAACGCGCCACCCAGGTAGACAAAAATGCCCGGGCCACCACTGCAGATGTCGTGGATGTCAGAGGAACCACCTCAGGCCACCTGGTGGTCCGGTCTATCATAGTCAGCAGATGAGTAAAACCTTGTGACGGAGGCAGAGGGCCTACCAGGTCTACGTGCACATGATCAAACCACCGACCTGGGATGGAGAAGGGTTCTAAAGGTGCTTTGGTGTGTCTGTTAACCTTAGCACGCTGGCATGGGACACACGCTGCTGCCCACTCCTTAACCGCTTTACGTAGACCGAGCCAAACAAACTTTGCACTGACCAGTTTCACCGAGGCTCTAACACCTGGGTGAGAAAGGGAATGTAAGGAGTCAAAAACGCGGCGTCGCCATTAAACTGGAACCAAGGGGCGGGGCCTGCCAGTAGAAACATCACAGAGAAGGAGAGGACCACCGTCATTCACCTGCTGTTCCTCCAACTCGAGGCCTGTGGGCCCGGACTGGAGCTCGAGTATTTCTGCGTCGCCACGTTGGTCCGCAGCCATAGCAGAAAAATCGATGCCAACGTACACGGGAGAGATCAGCACCCGAGAGAGACAGTCAGCCACCACGTTGGATTTTCCAGCCACATGCTGAATGTCTGTAGTAAATTCAGACACCGCTGCGAGGTGGCGTTGCTGGCGAGCAGACCAGGGGTCAGAAATTTTTGACATCGCAAACACCAAGGGTTTGTGGTCAACATATGCAGTGAACCGGCGGCCCTCCAGGAAAAACCTGAAATGGCGTGTGGCCAGGTAAAGCGCCAGCAACTCTCTGTCAAAAACACTGTATTTAAGCTCGTTGTCCCGCAGCGTACGGCTGAAAAATGCAAGCGGCTGCCAAACCCCGGAAACCTGCTGTTCTAACACAGCCCCCACCGCAACATCAGATGCGTCGGTTGTTAAAGCTATTTGCGCCGCTGGGGATGGATGGGCCAAAAGGGCAGCAGTGGCCAGTGCAGCTTTAGCATCACCAAATGCCTGTAGGCGTTCTGGTGTCCAGTCAACACTGTCGTTGGGCTTTTTCTTTTTCAGCGCTCCATAGAGCGGACGCAGCAGCTGTGCTGCCCTGGGGAGGAAACGGTTATAGAAGTTAACCATTCCCAAAAATTCTTGTAGCGCTTTAACAGACTGGGGCTGTGGGAAATCTGACACCGCCTGCACCTTGTTTGGTAATGGGACTGCACCACTTGCAGAAATGCGGTGGCCCAAAAAGTCAATGACTGGCAGCCCAAACTGGCATTTCGCTGTATTTACAATCAGGCCATGTGCTGCCAGGCGCTGAAAAACCTCACGGAGGTGGGACATGTGCTGTTCAGCCGAGCTGCTAGCCACCAGGACGTCATCCAGGTACACAAATACGAAAGACAGACCCCTTAGGACTGAATCCATCAACCGCTGAAATGTTTGTGCTGCACCTTTAAGACCAAAAGGCATGCGCAAAAACTCAAACAGGCCGAAAGGCGTGATAACAGCGGTCTTAGGGACATCCTCCACATGCACAGGAACCTGGTGGTACCCCCGTACTAAATCTACTTTAGAAAAAATGGAGGTCCCAGCCAGGTGCACTGAAAAATCCTGGATGTGGGGGATGGGATAACGATCGTTCTCTGTGATGTTATTAAGGCGGCGGAAATCCCCACATGGACGCCATTTGCCATCTGCCTTGGGCACCATGTGCAGGGGGGAGGCCCACGGACTGTTTGAGCGCTGCACGATGCCTAAACGCTCCATGTTAGCAAACTCTTCCTGTGCTATTGCTAGCTTAGTAGCATCGAGGCGGCGTGCACGTGCGAACACCGGGGGGCCCGTTGTGGGAATATAATGTTCGACCCCATGTTTTGTGTTTGTGTTTGCAAAATCAGGAACAGTCAGCGAGGGGAATTCAGACAATAAACGCTGAAACACATTACCCGAAGCTAAAAAGTTAGCATGCATTAAAGGCCCAGCTCCTCGCGTCGCACAAGGCAGTGACGAAAAAGACACAGCGTCGATCAAACGCCTGTTAGCTACATCAACAAGGAGTCCATGAGCACAAAGAAAATCAGCCCCTAAAATAGGGACTGAGCTAGCAGCTACCACAAAGTTCCACTGGAAGTCCCGTTCATGGAAACGAACAGTCACCAACCTTTCGCCAAACGTCTTGATGGGATAGCCGTTAGCCGCGGTTAGCTGCGGCCCGCAGCCTTCTGCCAACCTGTCGGAGCCAGTCGGGGGAACGAGGCTCTTCTGCGAGCCAGAGTCCACCAGGAACCGCCTCCCCGACCTCGAGTCTTCGATGAAAAGCAGCCTTTCCTTGTCGCCAACGGCCGCGACTGCTAGCGGCCGCTGGCGTTCTCGTTTCCCTGCGGCTTGAAGCTGCACGGTGGGATGCATCGTCGTGCTTTGGCGCCAAAACGCTGGTGGTAGAAACAAAAGGCGGCTCCTGACCGCCTGCGGGTAGCGACTCCTGCTACGACCGATGGCTCGTCCGGCGCTGAGGGCGTTGCTTGAAGCTGAGGCGCTGCTGGAGATCCGGGGACCGCCGCCTGGACCGCGAAAGTCCTCGCAGCCAGCAGGATGCGGTCGGCTTCGCGGGCCAGCGAGCGGTAATCCTTCTGCTGCAGAAACGAGGAGTTGGCCAGGGCGGTGCGCACTGGAGCCGGGAGCCGGCGGAGGAAGAGGTGAAGGAAGAGAAATTCACAGTCTGCCGATCCCCTCAAAGACAACATGCCTTCCATGAGCTCAAGAGCTGTGCCGTCGCCCAAATCGGAGAGTGAAAAAAGTTTCTCAGCGCGCTCCGTGTCTGAGAGTGTGTAACGCTGCAGAAGGAGCTGTTTGAGGGCGTCGTATTTTCCTTGTGCAGGAGGGTCCTCGAGCAGGCTCATTACCCGCTGGGTGGACAATGGGTCCAGTGAAGCGACCACATGGTGGTATTTGGTGTCGTCTGCAGAGATCCCGCGAAGAGCGAACTGTGATTCAATGTGGGCGAACCACGACTGAGGTGCGTGCAGCCAGAAGTCCGGGATTTTAACGGCCACCGCAAAAGCGAGCGGGGCCGCCGGTGGAGGTTCCACAACCGCGGACAGCTGAAGAGAGCTGGCTTGACCTTCAGACGTCGTCATATTCAGTTCACGAGGTCACCAGTGTAGGAGGTGGTGAAGAGACGACACAGGAGACGGGATGTAGATCTTCACTTTTAATCAACTCCTACTAAACTGGCGGGAAACACCCAACACCGCCTTATATATCCAATACCACATCCGGTCCTCTGGACCTTTCACAATAAAACATTCTGTAATGCCTTCGGTCCACTGGGTGTGAGTAGAGCCCCCTAGTGGTCCACCACACAGTGACGTTTTCATTGACACCTTTCTGTAGAGATGTCAGCTCCGTGTACAGACTGATCACTCGTGGCTTACCAGAACCCACATAGTGGTCTCTGAGGATCTTTAAGGCTTTTCTGCCATCATCTGCAGCATCTCTCATAACAAGAGAAAGACTCTTATCGTCCAGAATTAATTCTGCACACGCTTCTTCATTTTTGGTGGCGTCTACTTCCACGTCATCGGGTACGCCCCTCAGTAATATTTTGTCCTTCAGCCCAAGCAGACGTAAGTGGGCTAACAACTTTGTCTCCCACAACTCGTATTTTTTTTCATCTCCATCGAAGCATAATCGGTTCCATCGGCTTCCAAACTCCCTTCTGGGCCCATAACCTGTTGACGCAGCCATTGTTTAAAGCAAGGGTTGGAAATGCCGGATAATGACGGAGGAAAACACAACACACCATCAGTTGCATTTGGCCTGAGTGAGGAGGCGCTCATCAGAGCAGCTGGCCTTTTATTAGTAAATTGCGCCCTCCTATGTAGGTCTCCGCCCACAACAGGATGTCAACAAGAACATAAAATACTCAACAAAAAGACTGAAAGAGCTGCTGTCATCAAAGCCCCTGAAATCTGACTCATCAGGTCTGAACAGACCAACAACAGCCACATGAGTTCAAGCTGCATTAAATAAGTCCCAGTTTGACTCTACATAAAGTTCACTAGCTAAATAACATCTGTGTTCAACAACAGAACAAACTATTTCTAATAGAGAATGGGATTGAACAGAAGTGATGCTGTTATCATGTGGGCGGTCTGTGCTGAGCTCAAGGGTCTAAAATTGTTGAAACAATAATCCAAAAATAAAAGTATAAAATAATAGAAAAAACATAAAGAACAGGAAGAAAAATAAATCTACATATAAAAATGTTTTTTTTTTTAAATTAGCTGTGCCCCTGCAGATAACTCTAGATGCAGAGGCTTTGTAAATGTCACTTTTTAATGTCTGTCTTTTTAATGTCTGTTGTTTAATGTCTGTTGTTGGTGCTTCTGACCATATCTGTGTTATGCTAAAGCCAGCATACAGGCCACTGGTGAAAGTCACAAAACCAGTCCGCAAGCAGATACGAGTGTGGCCAGAGGGGTCTTCAGAGGCACTCCAGGACTGTTTTGACACCACAGATTGGAATATATTCAAAGAAGCTGCTACCACAAACAACAACACATGTCTCCAGGAGTACTCAGACACTGTATGTTCATACATCACCAAGTGCATTGATGATGTAACCAACCTCAAGACCATCACTGTTCGGGCTAATCAGAAGCCATGGCTGACAGCAGAGGTTTACAGACTCCTGAAAGCCAGGAATGCTGCCTTCAAAGCGGGAGATCAGGTGGGCCTGAGGGCAGCCAGAAAGAACCTGGCCCGGGGCATCAGAAAGGCCAAGAAGCAGTATTCCAGGAAAATAGCTCACCGTTTCAAGGACAGCAAGGATACACGCAGTCTGTGGCAGGGAATACAGACCATCACAAACTACAAACCATCCCCCCAGACCTGTGACAGCTCAACCTCTACGCTGAATGAACTGAATGAGTTCTTTGCTCGGTTTGAGGCAAGTAACAGCACACCTGCACATAAACTCCCCCCCTCTCCTGATGGCCAGGTGCTGGCGCTGTCCTCAGACAGCGTAAGGCGATCATTCATCAAGATTAACGCCCGGAAGGCCTCTGGTCCTGACAACATACCTGGTCGTGTGCTGAAGGACTGTGCAGGGGAACTCGCAGCGGTCTTCACGGACATCTTTAACATCTCACTGAGCCAGGCCATCGTCCCCACCTGTTTCAAAGCCACCACCATCATCCCTGTCCCAAAGAAGGCAACGCCCGCATGCCTCAATGACTATCGCCCAGTAGCACTCACCCCCATCCTGATGAAGTGCTTTGAACGGCTAGTCATGAAAAGCATCACATCTGTCCTCCCTGCCTCCCTGGATCCCTTCCAATTTGCATACCGACCTAATCGCTCAACCGACGATGCCATCTCCTCTGCCCTCCACACAGCTCTCACACATCTGGACACGAAGGACTCTTATGTTAGAATGCTGTTCATCGACTTCAGCTCGGCATTCAACACCATCATCCCCCAACAGCTCATCCTTAAACTGGACAGTCTGGGGCTGAACACCTCAATGTGTAACTGGCTGCTAGACTTCCTGACCGGGAGACCACAGACAGTACGGTCGGGAGTAACACATCTAGCACCATCACATTGAACACAGGGGCCCCACAAGGATGTGTGCTGAGCCCCCTTCTATTCACCCTGCTAACACACGACTGCACACCATCATACAGCTCCAACCACTTCATCAAGTTTGCGGACGACACAACAGTGGTGGGTCTCATCAGCAACAACGATGAGACGGACTACAGGAACGAGGTGAGCCGCCTGGCCTTGTGGTGCGGACACAACAATCTCACTCTCAACGTGGAGAAGACAAAGGAGATTGTTGTGGACTTCAGGAAGAGGGATGCCCAACATGCCCCTCTGACCATCAACAGCACCACAGTGGAGAGAGTAGACAGCACCAAGTTCCTGGGAGTGCACGTCTCAGAGGACCTGTCCTGGAGCAGGAACACTGCATCACTGGCCAAGAAGGCTCACCAGCGTCTCTACTTTCTCCGCAAGCTGAAAAGGGCTGGAGCTTCAACCCCTATCATGTGCACCTTCTACAGGGGAGCCATAGAAAGTGTACTGACCAGCTGCATCACGGTGTGGTTTGGTGCATGTACTGCATCCTGCCGCAAGAGCCTCCAGCGCATCGTGAGAGCAGCTGAGAAGATCGTCGGCACCTCCTTCCCCTCACTGCAGGACTTACACAGCAACCGCCTCACTCGGAAAGCCCTCTGCATGGCAGGTGATCCCACACACCCACTACACAGCTGCTTCAGACTGCTGCCATCAGGGAGGAGACTGAGAGTCTCCAGGCTCGAACCAGCAGACTGAGAGACAGCTCTGTTCATCAGGCAGTCAGGATGCTAAACACTCTGCCTGCTCTGCCTCCCCTCCCATTTGAACTGCCTTAACACAAAAAACTTTCTCACACATTACCACACAACACAAAGATTTTAACACTGGACTCTGTGTCATCAAATGGGTTATTCACTAAACTCTCGGTCATGTGCTCATTCAGTTTGCATTACTTCTCATATTTGTGTAGCAGTGGAGAAAGATGCCTGATTAGGCTGATGGGTTCCAGGTGCGAACGTCTGGTTGTTAGAGTGGGCGTGGTATGAGCAGCTGCTCTGCATGCGGGCAGACAGGGTCATCTTCACACTTCGCCGTGTGGCTGGTGCCGTGGGTTCTGACCGTCATGGTGTCCCACGGGTTTTGGCCGTAAAGGCAACCAGTCACTGAGTGTGGTACGGGCTGTTTGACTGCTGGACGGTAGGTGTTCTTTCTCTTGCTGTACTATAGCTGATTTTGGGTCAGAAATGATAAGTCTGTGTGATTATAGGTAGAGCGCTGCGGTGCTGCGCTTCTTCCCTCCCTCCGGCTGCGAGGATGTGTGTGTGTACGTGTGTATATGGTTGTGAGGACCAGCAGGTAAGGAAACAATTGTCATCGTAAGCTTTATTTTGTGGCAGCTATATGGAGAGTAGTTATTAATTAACTTTCTTTAGGTCTCCCCACATCGGGACCACTGCTGCTCTGTTTCCGGAGACTGCTGCTTTATGAACACGGACTGTGGTGTCGTCAGCTGTTCCCCTTGCAGTGGCACGTAGAGTGTGACGTCAGTGCGGCCACTTGCCTTTTTCTACGGCATGTCGCGAGTGCCAGAACCAGTGAAGGGTGAACTGTATACAGTAGTTGTTGCAAACCTGTATTTATTGAAGTAATTTATTGTATTTATTGAAGTAATTTAGTGTCTTGGGGTTTAAAGGATTTTTGGGTTTGTTATTTAGTTGGGATAAAATGAATGAAATAATTACGTAAAGAATGATGTACATAAATAAATGTTTTAAGATGTTTTAAGCTAATTGTTAATAAATTATTATGATATATATGAAAGAGTGCAACCGGATGTTTTAATCAGTGCAAAGCGAACCTGCGTGGCCTTAAAAGCAATAAGGTATTATTCTCTGGGTGAAATTCCCAGGGTGGTGTTGTTGTTCTTAATTTATTCATGCTCTCAGGGCATGAGTAATGCCACATTTGCACTAATGTTTGTATTACATTACTGCCTATAGTCATACTACTGTTTACATTCACTGTTTACATTTATTAATACTGTTTACATTTATTACTACTGTTTACATTTATTACTACTGTTTACATTTACACTACTTTTATATCTACACTACTGCTGATACATATACAGTATTCTCTGACTAGCCTTATTTAAGGATGCCCAATGTGCCTTATGTGCCTTACTGCATATGCCACTTTGCCTCTATACCAACATCAACTACCTCATACATATACTGTGTACATTAACTCATATGCTGCTTTGCCACTCTTTGCAAATGTCAATGCTAGAACCTTCAGTTTATTTTATAGATATACTTTTTATACTTTTTATACTACTATGCAAAAACTCAGGACAGTATTACACTTTTATTATTTCATTTTATGCTTATGTTCATTAAATGTTTAGTGTTTTAGTGTTGGTGTAAATTTTCATACTTTTATACTACTATGCAAAAACTCAGGACAGTGTTACACTTTTACTATTTTATGCTTATGTTTATTAAATGTTTAGTGTTTTAGTGTTTAAATGGTTACTGTTGCACCGAGGGACTGAGAGAAAAGCAATTTAAATCCTGTGTATGTCCTGTACATATTGCAGTTCTTACAATAAAGTTAACTTTGACTTTGACTTAAATTTTGGATCACTTTAGCTGATATTATTCTGTAATGTGCACCAATATTTACTGTATCTACAGATAAACAATGAAAGACATCCGTGTCCTGTCTCACCTGTTCCTGGACTTGTCCACCAGACTGCTGTGCGGCAGGTCAGATGTTGAGAGGAGTTGGAGGAGCTCCTCCCACGAGTGGACACCCATCATGTCCTCCACGTTGACTCTTCTTAAAGTCCAGCAAACTGTCCATGTGTTTTATGATTTTTTCTGGGTAAGTGAAGGTTCGGCAGTTGTTTAGAAGAAAACAAACACAGACTATTTTAAAAATGATGTGTCATTTATTAAAAAGAACTGTGACAGAAAAATAAAGGAAAAACAGACATCAACAATTGTACGATCACCTCAGATGTACAATACAAGTCACCCACAAACTGTTTTCCTGCTAGAAATAATGTGTTATTTAAATCCGCCACAGTATAACAGCACACACAAACTCAAGGCATTGACATTTAAAATCTCACCATGTGACACAAGAGTTGGGAAGCCGCTTCAACTCAGATGAGAATCACATCAACGCAGCCGGACATCTTGATCAGCGACTTGAACGGCAGACTTCAAAGACTCTAAGTGCGCTGTTCACTCTTATACCCTGTGGGGTGCATGTGTGTGTGTGTGCGCGTGCGTGCGTGCAATGTCTTCACTCACTCCAGCAAAACATGCTTTCAACTCCATGGTAAATTGGGAGGACTTCTTCCCAAAAGGTCGCCCTGCTCTTAATCTAAGCTGTGCTCCATCTCTACTGTCACTGATATCACACCAACTCACTCCCTTTTTCAGAAGAAACTGCAGGTTTGTGAGAAGGGAGATATGCAACCATCCATCAAAGGCCGTATGGCTTTTCTGAGAAGAACGGGCCCTTGTCCTTCAAAGCAAAACTGCACAACTCTTCTTACTTCAAGGCCAGTTTAATGAATACATAATATCATTACATATTGTAATAAAATAGATAAATTGATCAGTTTGCTGACTTATCTATATTTTAGATGTAAATTTGTTCAGAGTTTGACTGACACAAATTATCATCTTATTTCATGGGTTCTCATCTTTTTCAGATTATTACCAATAAATCTGTGACTCAGTGAATGTAATTGACAGGAAACGTTACTATGTTTGACCTACCAGAGGTAGAATCATTTAATAACAAATCATCAAATTACAATCAAAACATATTTACATAGATTGATCGATCAGTTTCCTATAACTAACTTTTCAGCAGATTAAAACATAGGAACAACAGAACACAAGTTAATGGGTCTTATATTAACTTATTTCTGCGGCACAAACTTACAGTTTTACTTTTAGAAATAAAAATAAGAGGAGAAAGTTTAAGGAGGAAGTTTAAGGATGAAAGGAGTTAGAGTGGTGTGTTTTAACCAGGAAACGGCACATCCTCCGTCCGGTGTCGGCTAGACTCCGTACCACGATGAACAACGACTTTTACCTTTGTGAAGATTTCTTGTCTCAACTCCGGTAAACTAGTCCAGCCTTACGTGCATATCCTGCTACGGTTTTACAGGCGACCAGTGTCCATCTTGCAGTGGTTCCATGAGATCCGCGTCAACCTCACGGAGTGATGGCGCAGGTCCCGGTTTGGCTTTTCAGAATAAAAGTGTTCATGGATGAGAACACATTGTATTCTGAGCTTAGAAGCTTAAATGAGGTTCCACAGCGAGTTTGCTGTTAAACCTTGCTGAAGACGCAGGCCCTTGACTCATGGCCGGACGTCCACAGTTTCAAACAGAGCAAGTTCATAGTTGACTCACTCCAGCCTCTATTTGACTCTCTTGCTCCATTTTTTTCTGTTTTGCTCTAACTTTCACTCTCACGAGCCTACAGGAAGTGTTCCTTAAGAAAGGAGTATGACCAGCAGTTACGTTCAGCTCACTCATTGGTTTGCTTCACCAAATGAGAGAGGGGGAACGCGTGAAGATCACTCAGGATAGGAGAGAAAAATAGTACGGCAGAAGACGCAGGTGTGAACAAAATAGGGAATCTGTTTTGAGAACAGATGAGATTTGTTTTTAGAAAAAGGAGACAGACGACAAGTATAGTCTATGACTTGATCATAGTGTCTCTAAACATTTTCATAACAAGTTATTCTGACTCGTTCTTCACTTTGGCATATTTAAAATACACCAGCTTAGTCAAATCATACACATATTAAGAATATACTGTTCATATGCATAACAGGTGATGCTTTGATTCCTCATATGAAGAAGTGACTGATATTCTAACAGCACAAACCACGATCAATACAGTATATTGAAGTTATTGTGTTGATTAATTCTGAATTAACACAAATTAAAGAAAGTCTCTTTTGATTTGTCTCTTAATTCAAAATAAATGTAATAAAATAGTGTCCACTTTTCTGCTTGAGAGCTTCAAGAAAAGTGTAACACTCAAAGTTTCAGAGAGATGTGAAAAGGTGTAAAACCAAAAAGTCAGAGATCAGGTGTTCCACTACAGTTGTTTAGAAGAAAACAAACACAGACTATTTTAAAAATGATGTGTCATTTATTAAAAAGAACTGTGACAGAAAAATAAAGGAAAAACAGACATCGACAATTGTACGATCACCTCGGATGTACAATACAAGTCACACACAAACTGTTTTCCTGCTAGAAATAATGTGTCATTTAAATCCGCCACAGTATAACAGCACACACAAACTCAAGGCATTGACATTTGAAATCTCACCATGTGACACAAGAGTTGGGAAGCCGCTTCAACTCAGATGAGAATCACATCAACGCAGCCGGACATCAGAGACTCGAACGGCAGACTTCAAAGACTCTAAGTGCGCTGTTCACTCTTATACCCTGTGGGGTGCATGTGTGTGTGCGTGCGCGCGTGTGTGCGTGCGATGTCTTCACTCACTCCAGCAAAACATGCTTTCAACTCCATGGTAAATTGGGAGGACTTCTTCCCAAAAGGTCACCCTGCTCCTAATCTAAGCTGTGCTCCATCTCTACTGTCACTGATATCACACCAACTCACTCCCTTTTTCAGAAGAAACTGCAGGTTTGTGAGAAGGGAGATATGCAACCATCCATCAAAGGCCGGATGGCTTTTCTGAGAAGAACGGGCCCTTGTCCTTCAAAGAAACCCCGGGCCTTTGAAGCAAAACTGCACAACCCTTCTTACCTCAAGGCCAGTTTAATGAATACATAATATCATTACATAGTCACAAGTGTTGAAAAATTGATAAACATTTAGTCAGAAAAGCATTAATACTAAACTCTTAATTCACCATGTGTGGCTCAGTCAGGTCCACACAACGATGCTGAGGTTCAGAGGTGCCATTCTTCATCAGCGGGTTCCTCACAGAGGAGACAAAGCTTCAGGTGCTTTGCTCCATCGAAGCATCTCTCATCGGGAAGACGGCCGGGGACAGAAGTTCAAACAGGTCCAACTCTGTCCAAGATTCCTCCACGGGGAGGGAAGTTGGAGACAAGGGCTCACGAGTTCCTTGTTCCATCAAAGTGTCTCTTGCAGAGGAGACAGATGAGAATGGAGGGTTGGACATGTCCTCCAAAGGCTCTTCTAGAAACTGCTCTGGAAATACGCTGACGTCTTCACGCTCTTGATTTCAGAAAGTTTTTTGTGACCTCGCTGATCTCCATTATGGAGGCAGATCTTCTGAGCTCTGAAGAACTCGGGGGATGCTGAGCACTCATCTGGATTTCTGTGATACACAACAATAGAAAGCTGTTTTATGACCTCGGACATGTGAATCAGCAAACATCAAACAAACATGAACAGAGAACAAAGAGAAGTGAGGAATGAGAGAAATTGTATTTTCACTGAACATGTAGTGTTGATGCCAAGTTGAAAGTAACTTTGCTGTCTAACTGTGTATTACTGTGTCTAACTGTGTATTACTGTGTGTAAATGTTTATTACTGTGTCTAACTGTGTATTAAAAATGTGTATTGAAAAAAAGTAGAAATGTTTCGTCTTTCGTCCGTTTTTGAATGTCCAGAGGGCCAGACTTATCTTTTTTAGATTATTCTAATCTTGTTACTTGTTTTTTATGACGCGTGCTGCCTGTTCTAGGTCCCCCTTGTGAAAGAAGTCTTGATCTCAATGGGTTTTTATCTGGTTAAATAAAGGTTTAATAATAATACAGGTTTGTCCCATTGAGCCACGTGAGGACTCATTTACAAGAGAGATCACCTGGATTTTAACAAACAGGGATGACAACACTGTACAACATATTGTTTTTCAACTGTAAAACAAACAAACTTAAATAATGTGAAATTATGAGTATCCATAACTGTTCTGAATCTTCGGTTTCCAATATTCCAGTTAAAAATGAAATAAAGTATTTAGGAATGTGGATTACTAAGTGTCAAGCTACTAGTGTAAGAAAAAATTTACAAGACAACATTGATAAATGTGGCAAAACATTAAATAATTGGCTTCAGAGAGATTTGACGTTGTTTGGTAGAACATTATTAACAAAAACTGAATCCTTATCCAGGTTGACGTATCCTGCATATTCATTAGCCGTCCCTCCAAATCTCATAAAACAGATCAACAAAATATATTTTAACTTTATTTGGAAAAACAAACACCATTACATTAGCAAAAGTGATTTGCTAAAAAATTATGAGGAAGGTGGTATTAAGGCAATTGATTTTGAAATCATGAATGGTACTTTAAAAATTAGATGGCTTCAGTCCCTTCTAAAAACGGTGATTTTATTTGGTTTGCTATACCGTCATTCGTATTTCATAAAGTAGGAGGTAGTGAGTTGTTATTGAAATGTGATTTTGATTTATCTAAACTCCTACAGCTTTCTGCTTTCCATAAACATTTTTTTTTCACAGTTTCAGCCCTCATAATGTCCCACTACAACAGAGCCATTCTATGGAGTAGAAAATCTATATTCATAAAATATTGGTGGAATACATGTAAACAAATCTGGTCAATTACTCAATTACTAGATGGAAATGGTGAAATTTTAAGTTTGGAGGAATTTACCAGGAAATATGGAATTGTTTGTTCATTAACATATTATAAGAAAGTATTACGTAGCATCCCTGATGTCCTTTTTCATCCATCCATCCATCCATCCATCCATCCATTTTCTTCCGCTTATCCGGGGTCGGGTCGCGGGGGTAGCAGCCTAAGTAGGGAGGCCCAGACTTCCCTCTCCCCAGCCACTTGGAGCAGCTCCTCTGGGGGAATCCCAAGGCGTTCCCAGGCCAGCCGAGAAACATAGTCCCTCCAGCGTGTCCTGGGTCTTCCTCTGGGTCTCCTCCCGGTGGGACATGCCCGGAACACCTCACCAGGGAGGCGTCCAGGAGGCATCCTAACCAGATGCCCGAGCCACCTCAACTGGCTCCTCTCGATGTGGAGAAGCAGCGGCTCTACTCCGAGTCCCTCCCGGATGACTGAGCTTCTCACCCTATCTCTAAGGGAGAGTCCAGACACCCTGCGGAGAAAACTCATTTCAGCCGCTTGTATCCGAGATCTCGTTCTTTCGGTCACAACCCAAAGCTCATGACCATAGATGAGGGTGGGAACGTAGATCGATCGGTAAATTGAGAGCTTTGCCTTTTGACTCAGCTCTCTCTTCACCACGACAGACCGGTACAGCGCCCGCTTCACTGCGGACGCTGCACCTATCCGCCTATCGATCTCACGCTCCAGTTTTCCCTCATTCGTGAACAAGACCCGAGATACTAAACTCCTCCACTTGGGGCAGGACCTCCTCCCCGACCCGGAGAGGGCATGCTACCCTTTTCCGGCTCAAGACCTTTTTCAGTAAATTAAAAACAATTTATAATAATAATAATAATGAATTCAATTTGTAATGCACTTTTCATTAATAAAAATCTCAAAGTGCTATCTCATCCCTCTATTCCAAGACTCCATAAGATTCAAATTGAGTATGTGGACATTAGGGAAAATAAATGCAACAAGTTTTTTAACCAGTATTCGATAAATAACATGTACCCAGGAAGAACAAAAAGCACGGCTCTCTTACAAACTTAACAATTCTACAAGAGTCAAAATAAGAACAAATTATTTGAGATTTCCGATTCCTCCTAAAATTAAAGAACTACATTTTAAAATTATAAATAACATATATCCTTCAAATCAATTCTTAAAAGAGAGATTTAATTTTACTGTAGAAAATTGTGTTTTTTGTAAAACAACTAAACATTTGTTTTATAAATGTAAAGAAGTACTAAACTTATGGGAACAACTTCGTAACTTTCTGTCTGTTAAAGGAATACACTTGGATTTTGTTTCCTTAGAAAATATTCAATTTGGTTTATTCATTAAAGATAAAAACTTAGAATTTTTTGTAAATAGGGAGCCCCCGACTTACGAACGAACTCCGGACCTAAGGACCGTTCGCAGCTCGATTCTGCCGTAGCTCGGGGGTGAAAATAGCGTCTCGTTCGTAGGTCCGCATTTCGTTCGTAGGTCGTGGAAATAACGCTAACGGAGCGCCGCACACACATTTATCGGCATGAGACTGAACAAGCTGACATACTGGGCCATAAACATGCACAGAACTTCATTTACAAACACTTATTTAACACATTACACCACACATTCATCCATAAACACACACAGTAACTGTACAGCATGTACAGTAGTGTACAGTAATGTTAAACATTGCTATTCAGCACAGCACATTCAATACTGTAATTTAAAAAACTACTGTACGTACTTTGTGGAACCAGTATGAAAACAAAGTGCCGTTATTGTTCTACGAGGTTTTCTTAGCCTCGGCCGTGGCCGCGGACTTTCCTGATCTCTTCGGAGCCATTTCTAAACCCACACACACACACACAAAATTGGCGTACGTGCTAACGTGCTGCTAATGCTAAGGAACTAACGCGCACATTAATGCTAACGTTCACAAATGAATGCTAACGTTCACAAATGAATGCTAACGTTCACAAATGAATGCTATGCTAACGTTCGCTTTCGTCTAAAAATTCTAAATTTAAATGTATTACCTGTTCGTTGTTCGTTCGCTGTTTGTTCGTTCGTTGTCTTCTCATCAATCGCCGTAACTAACCCACGAGGGACAAAATGGCTGCAGCCCTTTAAATAGTACCGCTTTACCTGTATGGATCCCTCCGCCGCCAGGTGCACTGCGGCTGTGTGTACATCCGCTGGGAGCCCAGCCCCCACTCTCGCTGGCGGTAGTTTTCCACTGTCATGCGCAGTGCCATGCCCAACACACAACAGCCAAGGCAATCCCCTCCCCCACCTGGCCGCTTGCCGTACTGACGCAGTTACGCCGTAGCTCGATTACATAATTGTAATGGGGCTCGTTCGTAGGTCTTGCATCTAGTATGCCGTAGCTCGATTACATATCTTTAACTTGGTTCGTTTGTAGGTCACGTTCTTTTTGCCGTATCTCGTTGGCATTCTTTAAAAGTGGCTCGTTCGTAGGTCCGGGTTGCCGTAGGTTGCGGGCGCCGTAGGTCGGGGGTTCCCTGTGTTCTGATTATTGTAACAAAATACTATATCCATAAATGTTGATACGCAAAATGCTCCCTTTCTATCAGTGCTCTCAAAAATGATATTTCTTTTTTCAAAAGTTGTCTAAAAAAGATGCAGAATGTAAATGCAGTAAAATTATACGAGTTAATGGAAGTTTTTTAGTTTCTAGCCCCCTGATTTGTCTTTTATTTATTTATTTGTTATTTTTTCTATCTTTTATTTACATCTTTTAATTCCTTTATTTTTATTATTATTCTGTGAAGTAGTTATTTTAAGTATTATTGAGTCCTTTCTTGAACCTTTGCAATCAAAGTGAATTATAGACATTAGGAGTTGTGATTCTTGTATGATATATTGCTTGTTTTTTTTTTTACATGTTGTTGTGAGTTTTGTCATTGTTACTCTTGTTATTATTACTACTAAAAAAATAAAAATAAAAACTTAAATTTGTATGAATCATTTGTACAGTAAATGTCTATTGTTGTCTTTGTTATCACTGTCATGTTATCTTGTGCTGCCTGGCCTGCTCTGTTCCAAGCTCTTCACGGACGATGTGTGTGACGGTGGACGTCTTTGGAGGTTGAAGCTCCATGAATCAGCCTCTCTGCAGCTCTCAGCACCTTCACTGTGTCTTGAGGGAATCACCGAGCTGCCGTTGTTCTTCACAGTTAGAAGGTGGTAGCTCTGGTCAAATGATCATCTCCAGCATCATCTTGTTCATGCCAGGCTTTTCACCCACTGAACACAGCCACCTGTAAACATCAGGGGGACAAGTAGCTGTTGAACACATCTGGAAGGAATCAAGTGAGATTTTAATATGGCCATGACCATTATGAGGAGATCGCTGGCTCAACTCCTGATGCCGACAACATCAAAATGTGGGTGGAAAAGGTGAAACCTGCCTCCACCCTCATTCGTCCCACTCTGGGCCCCTGAGCAAGGCCCTTACTTAACCCCCCACCATCTGCTCCCTAAACAGGTCTCTGTTGAAAATGAGTCCTCGTGACTCAATAACACTACCTGTGTAAATAAAGAGTCAATGAAAACAAGGTTTAAAATAGAAACACTCACATCATTAGGCCATGGTTGTGGGTGTGACCTGAACCTTCCTGAGAGACAGACCAGCTCCAGCTTTTGTCCATGGTTCCTGTAGTCCTGCACGTTTTCAAGCTGAAATGAAAAAGCATCATGAATATGAACTTTACAGTTCATAACATGTACATATAAACACATGGAGGTATCTCACCTTGTGACTGACAATAAAACATGTACATTTATGAACACTGATGGACTTATAATGATGCACCTCTTTGAAGGTGAACTGATACTACCACACCATCTGTCAGTCAGACAATCTGATCAGTTTGATCAAAATCCTCCAGTTTAAATCCTCACAGCACAGATGAATCCTCCTCAGATACTTCCACCTCTTCTTCACATCTTTTGCTTTGGAAAACCTTCAAAATGAAAAGGGGACATTTGGGAGTGTACATAAAAACATTGTACAAAGGTGGTCAATCTTATTTTCTTCCTATATTCTCCCTATTCTTTTATTTTTTTATTTCTTAGAACTTAGCCTGGTTAAAACCACACCCTGTCCTTCACTTCGCTTCAGACTGTGAAGTGAAGGGAAATGAGAATTGAGCGGAGCTGTGCAGGAAGGCGAGGGCCAGGCTACTGTACTTAGAACTTAAACAAACCCCCATTTTTGGTGCATATCTGTTGATAATGATAATGAACCAAAGCTACTGAAATTGTCAGTATGCTTGTTTGAAAAATATTCCTGTCATCAAATCTCAGTGAGCATCGTTGCTGCTGAACGTCAGCTGATGAACATAAATACACTACAGTAACATTTTATTCACAAAAAATACAAACTATAATATGTTCATCTTACTTGTGAAAAGTTATCCCCCGAAACCTGACGTCAACAGTCCGTCAATTTGAACAGAAATAAGCTGCACAGTGCTGAAACATTTTCTGCTTTAACCAAATATAAAGAACGACCTCTCCAAGATGGCGGCCGCTGGACATAAATACACTACAGTAATATTTTATTCACAGAATACAAACCATAATATGTTCATCTTACTTGTGGAAAGTTATCCCCCGAGACCTGACGTCAACAGTCCGTCGATTTGAACAGAAATAAGCTGCACAATGCTTTAACCAAATAAGACGGCCGACCTCTCCAAGATGGCGACCGTAATTCCTGCGCCGCGTCTAGCATAAAAAAAAAAAAGTAGCATAAATTAATATTTTCTGTGGTGCACAATGAGTTAAATGTCCACACTGGAGGTAAAACACTCACTGACTTTATGCTCACGCACGCACACTGCCTCTCTCCCGAAAAGCTGAAAGCAGAAGCGCGGAAGATGACGTCATGCAGCCGTTTGATTACCCATCATGCATCATGTCCTTCA
>JBBPBX010071549.1:0-18292 GCA_038048925.1 Garcialebias charrua | reverse complement strand
ATAATAATAATAATAATGAATTCAATTTATAACGCACTTTTCATTAATAAAAATCCCAAAGTGCTACAAAGTGCAACAAAAGCAAAAATCAAATAAAACAAGTGATAAAATCAAGTAAAATCAATAATAATATCAACAAAGATCAAAGATAAAATCATGTGGAGGCAGAGTAGGCTTGCTTAAAAAGAAAAGTCTTTAAGCCTTGTTTAAAGTCAACCAGTGACTGTGGAGCTCTCAGGTAGTCAGGGAGGGAGTTCCATAGGCGGGGGGCAGCCACACAGAATGCCCGGTCTCATCCATCCATCCATCCATTTTCTTCCGCTTATCCGGGGTCGGGTCGCGGGGGTAGCAGCCTAAGTAGGGAGGCCCAGACTTCCCTCTCCCCAGCCACTTGGAGCAGCTCCTCTGGGGGAATCCCAAGGCGTTCCCAGGCCAGCCGAGAAACATAGTCCCTCCAGCGTGTCCTGGGTCTTCCTCTGGGTCTCCTCCCGGTGGGACATGCCCGGAACACCTCACCAGGGAGGCGTCCAGGAGGCATCCTAACCAGATGCCCGAGCCACCTCAACTGGCTCCTCTCGATGTGGAGAAGCAGCGGCTCTACTCCGAGTCCCTCCCGGATGACTGAGCTTCTCACCCTATCTCTAAGGGAGAGTCCAGACACCCTGCGGAGAAAACTCATTTCAGCCGCTTGTATCCGAGATCTCGTTCTTTCGGTCACAACCCAAAGCTCATGACCATAGATGAGGGTGGGAACGTAGATCGATCGGTAAATTGAGAGCTTTGCCTTTCAACTCAGCTCTCTCTTCACCACGACAGACCGGTACAGCGCCCTCTTCACTGCGGACGCTGTACCTATCCGCCTATCGATCTCACGCTCCAGTTTTCCCTCATTCGTGGTCTCCCATGGTCCTTAATTTGGTTCGTGGAATGTGAAGTACTGTAGATTACTTTTCTGTGATCGTAGAGACCGGGTGGATGAATATGGTGCAAGAATGTCCTTTAGATAATCAGGTGAAGTTCCGTGTAAGCATTGGTGTGTAATGAGAGCAGTTTTGTATTGAATTCTGTAGGTGACAGGAAGCCAATGGAGGTTATGGAGAATGGGTGTAATATGTTCAAATTTACGAACTCTCAACAGAATCCTTGCTGCACTGTTTTGAATGTATTGAAGTTTCTGAAGGTTTTTGCCAGGGATACCAATAAACAGGGAGTTGCAGTAGTCGAGCCTGGAGGAGACAAAGGCATGGACGAGTTTCTCAGCATCAGGAAAAGTCAGAGATGGGCGAAGTCTGGAGATGTTTCGAAGATGGAAGAAGCAGGTTTTAAACAGATGCTTAATGTGATTTTCAAATGTAAGATGAGAGTCCATTTTTATTCCAAGATTTGTAACAGAGGTGGAGAGGGGGATGTCTTGTCCAGAGAAGGAGATTGTTGTTAAAGTTGATGTTTGTATGGTGAGGGGTGCCAATCAGTATGGCCTCAGTCTTGGAGCAGTTTAATTGAAGAAAGTTCTGATTCATCCATTCCTTATTTCCTCCAGGCAGGTAGAGAGGGTAATGAGTGAAGATGGAGATGGGAATGATGAGGATGCTCCAGTCCTGATCTAAAGCTGTGTATCGTCGGCATAACAGTGAACAGAAATGTTGAACAGACTGATTAATAATTTGACCTAAAGGCAGCATGTAAAGGGAAACAGCAGGGGCCCCAGAACTGACCCTTGAGGGACACCACAGCTTTAAGGTTTATTTGGTAGAAGCCCAGAGAGGTTTGACTCTCCAGAATTTTTTTATTTTTTTATGAGTTCTAATGGCGACATGGTAGTGTTTCTTGTTTCCCTGTTTATTCTGGGCTTTTACTTCCCTTCCTATCAGCTTTCAAGTTTGTTTTGAAATGGCTAAAGTATAAAGAGCTTGAGTTTACAGTTATTTTTAATAGTTTTTTTTTTTTTTTGATATTTGCTCATCACGGCCTTGAGCTTTTCGTTCAGCAACATTCCAGTAAGTGCTAAGTGCTCAAACTGCCCAGAGAAAGCCTTTTGTGTGCAGATTGCCTTTGTGTGTAGACGTCCACACGATGCAGGCAAAACTTAACATAAATATGAAATTGTCAAGAAAACGTCAAATTGTCAGCCCCCTGACGAGACCCTTCCCTTATCCATTTGGTTTGTATGTTGTGAAAGCCCAGGTGAAAGGTAAGCATTTTCAGCAACCAGCTGTGTTAATACAGCTACCTGACACGGTTTTAAAGAGTTCTTGATAAAGCTTTTAAAGGCTAAGGCTGCAGTTGCGCCCATAAAAAGGAGGAAAATCCTTCACATGTTGAAGTGAGGCCATGAACGTGTCACCGGCACTAAGGGCTCCTCAGAGCTGGAGGCTGCTAACAGCGTGCCCACAGGGGGTTCAGCACAGCTTAACATCTTCTCCCACCGTTCTGCTCCAGGCTGCGGTGCACATAAAGGATCAGGGTGAAGGAAGCACTCAAGATGTTAATAAATCCTCTTCTGTTTGACCGTACGGTAAGTCTACCGGAAAAAGCTCCAGCATCTGGTAAAATCTAAATTTTGGGGGGCAATTCTGCTGATGTGTGCTAAACATTGTAGTCGTATTATACACATGGCTCTAAATCTTTGTTTTGTTCTGATTTTGTTCAGATATAATTCTGTTATTAAAGCCTCAGAGAATAACAGAATTATATCTGAACAAAATCAGAACAAAACAAAGATATTTAATATCTGTTGCACTGGAATGGCCTTTGCACTGCAATGACCTTTACTGACCTCTCAGTAAAGCAAGACATTTACTACAAAATCATTCATTTAGCTATAATCTGATAAATATAGTCACCAAAAGAGACTATTTCTATCTTTGATTTTAGGCTGATGTGATCAAAAGAATAACTTTTGTCATTTTCATGATGTGTGCTTTTAAGCTGTGTTATTCTTTAAGAGTTAAACTGTGTTCACTGCTGTGTTAAAGGGAAATCTCGGGTCACAGAGACCCGACTGTTTTGTTTAGAAATAAGAAGACAGTTTAATCCGTTGTTTTTCATGAACAAGGCTCCAGCTTCTCTGCCTTTCCCTAAACAAATCTCTCTCGGCTCTGGCTGTAACCTTGGACCTGATAACACAAGCTCACTCCTCTCTTTGTTCCTGCTTTTTAAGTTCTAACTGTGCGAGAACGCTCGAGAGTTTGCTGGGAATTTCAAAGAGATGTGAACTTTTCCCAAAGAGCTGGGTACGTTTGGTCAAGAGCTAACGACCTGCGTCTTCAGCTAAGGACTGATAACAGGCTGTTATGAGTCCACTTCGAATAAGCGTAAGCTCCAACTTTGTTATTCCTTCCTGGAATAAATTATCTTGAGCCAAGAAACCACGACTGTCACGGCTTCTGCCGACGAAAGCGAGTATCACCGACACCGACAAGGTAAACACGTCTGGAGTCCAGCTTGGACTTGCGGGACCGACGACTCGTCAGTCCAAGGCTGACCACAGCTCTTTGCCAGAACCAAGGCGGACGTCTTAAGGTAAAGGAGCAGCTGTTTGCTTACTGGAGGTGTGATGATATCTTAGCTGGACGCGTACGGAAGAGTGTCATCTGGTTTCATAAATGCAAGATAAACTTCCTCTCTTAACCTCCCAATTCTTCTTAAATCTTTCCTCCTATCTTTCTCTCAATCTAAGCTGGAAACTATTTTAAGTTAAAGAGCCACAGACTAAATATGTTTAACATCTAGTATTTATGTCTGTTGTTATGATTCAAGTGTGCTGACGTATTAATTTGAAAGAAAGTGAAATCATGTCAATCAAGTGTAATGGTGTTAATTTAGTTGATTTATTTTAAATAAATGATAGTGTCTCTTTGACATATCAAACTAAGTCAACGTCCATTGTCACTTAATGGCTCTGTTTATTTATCCATCATAAAGATCACAGAAATATTGGGTAAACTGAAAAAGAAGAGAATCCGTGAAATTACTATTCAATCTGAATAAGTAAATTAAGGTAAAAAGGAGGTCAGTATTAATATTGACCTCCTCATAACCCCTTACATCTGGTGGCCTCGTATCGGCTTCTAAAAGTTTATTGATAAATCTGTGGTCTCTCATGAACTTGTAACGTCATGTTTGCATAATGGAATCCAGGTTTTAAACTCTGAGGATAATAATTTTGGCTGGAAGTGTCGATTCCTTGATGGTCTTGTCTCTGAAATTAGCCATCACTTGAACTGACTCTTTTATATCAGGGTGGAGGTTTTTACCGAAAAGGTATTTAAAACCTACGTCGTCCTCCATGCCCGGTTCATTGCGATTACCAAAGAAAGCCTGGAACATTCTCTGGTAATATGCCTGTGGATGCTCCTTCTTACCTTGCACGACCTTCTCGGCATCAGGGTAGCCACCAGGCCCCATGTTTGGAGTGAACTCTCGTATAAGAGTATCACGCAACAGTTTGTAATCTGTTTTTATGGCGTCCGGTTGGCGAACAATGAAGTTATATACAGGCCAGTCTGCGGTGAGCCTGATCAGCGCAATTTTATCCTCAGCAGTAGCATTTGGAAAATTACCCAGCTGGAAATCAAGAGAGTCTAGGTAGTTCTTTGTATAGATTGAACCCAACGGCCCTGGCTCAAAGCGTTGAATGTATCTAGAAAGCTTCTGGAGTTCAGGTATTGGAATAGAAAGTTTAGCATCATTGCTATTCCCATTTACCTGTGATCCATGTGCAGGTGTTGATGTTGAGGACGCAAGTCCCTGCTCCGACTGGCGGGTCTTAACAGGTACGGTGAGCTGTTCTGCATCACCGCGTGGAGGTGGTGGGGGTGGTGGTGTGATGCCTTGAGAATGCTTTGCCACAACATCCACCCACCTCTCCCTTTCTTTAAAGAGGTTTTCTTTAGTTAAGGTCAGTTCCACCTTACTTTCAGTCAATTCTCTGCGTAAACAATCAACTGCAGTTTGTAGCGCTGTGCACTGTTCACTGAGTTTTCTATTTTCCTCGAATTGAGTGCTCTCTTTTAGTTGTTCTTTTAATTTATCATACTCTATTTTCAACATTGTGCACCGGGTGTGGGCTTCTTCTCTTTTTTCCTTGTTCTCTTGTAGATCTTTAGACATCGATTGTACCTGTTGCTGTAATATTTCATTCTCTCTGATAGAATCGTCATATTTTTGTCCTCTGGACCGAATGTTTTCTTCATATGAATGTGTTTGCAACAGTATTTCATTGTTTAAACGTTCAATCTCTGTATTTGTCGTTTTCTTGTATGACACAAACTCTGAAGTGGTACCTTCGTGTTTAGTTTTCTCATCAGCCAGTTTATTTTTTTCATCAGCCAGTTCATCCTCAAGGTCCCCACTCTTATACAGTTCATGGTCCAGTCTGGTCTTCAACAGAAAGGCCAATTTGACAGTACGGTCGGCGCTGAGCTTTTTTCCACCTTTTTTGATTATGCCTGTTGCTAGACTTTCTAACTCTGTGTCCAGAGTCGGGGTGTCCATTGCTGCTACCTCCTCACCATACTTCACGAGTGTTTTCATTAGCAGTTTTAAGGCATTATCAACACAATCTGTGTCCTCTGACTCAGACTCTGAATCCTCCTGCGCTGGGATTTTCTCCTCAACCGGCGCTGGAGTTTGCTCACCATCAGCATCCTCCAAGGATGAGGATGGAACAACTTCATCTGATTGTTTATCCATATTTGTTTTGAGTCTGTAAAAATCAACAAGCTGGTACATGCAGGTGTTATTCGAAAAAGAAATTCGTTATCAAATTAACCTCACTGATGTAAACGTACACAGAAAAACGTTAAAAATGCTATTTTTAACCAAAAGTGTACAGTGTATGCCAATGCTGTTTAAAATTTTGAATGTGGAAATGCTCTGCTCTCCATCAACTTTTCTTTTTTATTTAATCTGAAAATTAAATAAAAGATGCTTTTTTGAGTGTTATTTTAAATCTCTTCAGTATTTAAAATGAGCATCAATTGTTCGTCTGTACCTCTGTTTTCAAAAATTCTTTATTTAAAATAAACAGGAGTTTTTGTTTGTGTACAGAACAATTTTAAAGCTGGTAATTTTCACCATAAAAAATGCTGACTTTATGATGTGTTGAGAGAAAACTCATCTATTAACGTCCAGCAGGGGGCAGCGTCGCGTATGTTATCACGAAGCGACTGAGTTTAAATCAGTACATGGAAAGAAAACAACCTATTAGGGTTAGTTTTCAGTAAGAACGTGATAATTGCTCGAACCGCTTTCTTGTCAGAGACAAGTTTATGTCGCTAGACAGTGTTGATGGCTTCAGATGAGTGTTTAAGTGTGTGTTCGTGTGTGAACGAGTGTGAGCCAGCGAGTGTGACCTGTCACTCAAAGTGCGGCACCTGGAAGTGACGACAAAAATGGGCGGGCCAACGCAGCGTGCGTAGCGCGTCACCAGCTTCAGTGCTTGCGAGGCGGAGCTCGCTACAACATACGTGGCGTCAACAAATCAATCACAGCGTCAGTAGTTCATTCTACAAGCATACATGGCGAATGTAGATCCTTACCTTCGACCAATGTCGTGCCGGAAATGACGACAAAGTGGGCTGGTCGCAACGGCGTGCGACGTGATTGACAGCTCACAACAGCGAATCAGCGTTCGCCACAAGAGTGATTGACAGCACACAACAGCGAATCAGCGTTCGCTACAAGAGTGATTCACAGCACTCGTATCATCCAATCACAGCTCATAAACGGACATGAGACACGTCTTCTTAACGTTAGCTTAGCACAACAGAATACAACTTCATAGACTCTTAAAAACAACTCAAACGCTACAATTTAACTTCCCAAAATGCTGAAACATGCGGCGCACATCTAGACAGGCAAACTTAGTTACGCTCAGTAACACAGCACCTCAACTGTAACACGACACGGACTCCCTCGGAGCCGCGTTCAGGTCGGTTCCGTCCACTTTAAAGGAGCAGAACTCGGGTTTCACGAACCACTAACCGACACGTTCTAACAGTATATGCTTCTATGACCTGCTCCAACATGTAAAATACCAGCACAGCAATCTTGTAGATGTTAAATTAGCTTTTCAGGCAATTTGACTCGGCGGTCATTTTGCAGTGAGTTTACCTCAGCTTGTGCAACGTAATCTGGACCGGGTCCTTATCAGAACCACCAGACACTTCCCACACAGCGAGACAGATCCCCACCAAACTACTTATAGCGTTTCAAAAGTTGAACAAATAACAATTTCAGCTTCAAATGTCATTAACTGCAGTCCTGCAATCGTTCTGAACACTTTTCCAGCCAAAATAATTAATCTGTTAGAGTCTAAAACTTGGATCCTATTATGCAAACATGACGTTACAGTTCATGACTGAGACCACAGATTTATCAATAAACTTTTAGAAGCCGATACGAGGCCACCAGATGTAAAGGGGTTAAAGGGGGGGTCAGTTTAATACTGACCTCCTTTTTACCTTAATTTACTTATTCAGATTGAATAGTAATTTCACGGATTCTCTTCTTTTTCAGTTTATTCAATATTTCTGTGATCTTTATGATGGATAAATAAACAGAGCCATTAAGTGACAATGGACACGTTAACTTAGTTTGATATGTCAAAGAGACACTATCATTTATTTAAAATAAATCAACTAAATTAACACCATTACACTTGATTGACATGATTTCACTTTCTTTCAATTCAAATACGTCAGCACACTTAAATTTAACACAACAGACTTAAATATTGGATGTTAACATATTTAGTCTGTGGGCTCTTTTAGCTTAAAAATATAGTTTCCAGCTTAGGTTGAGAGGGAAAAGAAATAGGAGGAAAGAATTAAGAAGAACATTATCCTGAGCATGAGACCAGAGTGACACTTCCCATCAGACTTCTGCTAAAATCCAGGTACGTTTTGTAAACAGCTCCTTTACCTTTTGACGACAGCCCGGTAAGAGGGAAGACACCAGCCTTCAGATGCACAGAGTCCTTTAGTCTCAGCACGTCCAAAACTGGTTTTAGTTTACGTTTCAACGTCTCCTGGCTTCCGCGTTGGTCATCAGAGAATATGTCAGCTTCAGGCCTCTGACTTCAAGATAAACTTATTCCAGGAGGGAATAAACAAAGTTTTTGAGCTCGGCTTGTTCGAAGTAGACTCATAACAGCCTGTTATCAGTCCTTAGCTGAAGACGCCGGTCGTTAGCTCTTGACCACACGTGTCCAGCTCTTGGGAAAGTTCACATCTCTTTGGAAGTTCCCAGCAACTCTCTGAAGCGTTTCAGCACAGCTTAGACTAGTACTTAAGGAAGGACCAGTCGAGGAGTTCATTTGTCTTATCAAACCCAAGGTTAACAAGCAGCAGCAGAGGGAGATTTGTTTAGGAACAGACAGAGAAAGCTGGAGCCTTGTTCAATGAAAAACAACTGATTAAACTGTCTTCTTATTTCTAAACAGAACAGTCGGGTCTCTGTGACCCGATATTTCCCTTTAACACAGCAGTGGACACAGTTTAACTCTCACAGAATAACACAGCTTAAAAAGCACACATCATGAAAATGACAAAAGTTATTCTTTTGATCACATTAGAATAAAATCAAAGATAGAAATAGTCTCTTTTGGTGACTATATTTATCAGATTATAGCTAAATGAATGATTATGTAGTAAATGTCTTGCTTTACTGAGTGGTCAGTAAAGGTCATCACTGGACAGTTCAAAAGTACACAGGTGTCTTAAAAGTGGACAAGGTCATGTCCACTACACAACAACAACAACAAAAAACAGAAATCAAATTTATTTATTTGACAAAATTAACTTAACATGTTGCTTTGCAGTATTATATAATTTTTTTTAAAACAACATGGGTTAATTTTACTGAAATTACTTTATTTAATAAAGTATTCAGTCTCCAAGTGTAGAATAAAAAAAATATGATCTGTTATTTGGATTGAAAAAGTCTGCACAAAATATAGATCAACAAAATCCACCACAAAAACTAAAGTGCAGGTGTAGTTTCCTAAAACAACTAAATAAAATGAATCTAAAATCTGTTGGGCATAAATGTAACATACAACAAAATACATGTTGCCTTTAAATGAGCTATAACTTCCAGAACTTGTGACAAGGCGTCCAGCTGACCCTGAAACTTGTTCATGTTTCAGCTTCATCTGTTCCTGCAGGAACGTGTCATTCCTCTGATTCATTTTTTTAACTGATCTGTCTCTGATCGTGGACCGACTGTGGAGCCGCGCGTGTTTGTAACGACAGTTTACAGCGGGGGACACGCAGCACCGCGGCTGCTCAGAGCGGAGGGAGGGGGAGACATTTGAGCTGTCTCTACCTGCAGTTCAGAGCAGGGGGGAGAGACAGCTGAGACGCGCGCGCGTTGTTTGTTTTTAGCATTTTAGCAGTAACTAATTAGCGTTACACCAGTACAGACTGGTGGAGGGGAAGTGCGCAGTTGTTTGAAGCGCTCGGGTGTTAAGGGGCGGGGCGCCCTGACGTATTACGTCATGAAATTAGCATATCATGATATAACTTTTTTGCCCGGGCAAGCTTTATTTTACCGGTATTACCGGGAACGATATGATACGGCCCAGCCCTAAATCCTTCCAATGACGTCTGCGTCTTCCCCGCGGTCTCCTATCTGTGGAAATGCCAGGAAAACCTCCAAAGGGAGCCATTCAGTAGGACCCTAATCAGATGTGAAGATTCTCAGGGTGCATTCACACCGGCAAAGAGAAACCCAGACATCCCTCTCCCTAGTGACACTTTCCAGCTTGTTATGGGGGACCCCAACCCATTCCCAGGCCAAAGACGATACACAAACCTTCCAATGACTTCTGGGTCTTCCCCGGGGTCTCCTACCTGTGGAAATGCCAGGAAAACCTCCAATGGGAGGCATCTAGGATGACCTAATCAGATGTGAAAACTCTCAGAGTGCATTCAAAGCAGCCCTGTTTAGTCCACTTTAATCAAACTCTAGTCCGTTTGCCTAGAAAGTCTGGTTCGTTTGAGGAGGTGTGAATGTGCAATCGAACTCCGATTGGCTTGATTGACTCAGTGCAGTGTGAATGTGAACCGCATCAGCTGAAAATGTAAACAAATGTTCTGAATGTTGGTCTCCAATCGAACAGTCTCCCGGACTATCAGGTGTGAAAACGACCTCAGTCATCAGTCAAGATAAATTGTAAAAAGTTAAAAATAAATATATTAAAAAAACGAACACAATAGGCGGATAGGTGCAGCATCCGCAGTGAAGCGGGCGCTGTACCAGTCTGTCGTGGTGAAGAGAGAGCTGAGTCGAAAGGCAAAGCTCTCAATTTACCGATCGATCTACGTTCCCACCCTCATCTATGGTCATGAGCTTTGGGTTGTGACCGAAAGAACAAGATCTCGGATACAAGCGGCTGAAATGAGTTTTCTCCGCAGGGTGGCTGGACTCTCCCTTAGAGATAGGGTGAGAAGCTCAGTCATCCGGGAGGGACTCGGAGTAGAGCCGCTGCTTCTCCACATCGAGAGGAGCCAGTTGAGGTGGCTCGGGCATCTGGTTAGGATGCCTCCTGGACGCCTCCCTGGTGAGGTGTTCCGGGCATGTCCCACCGGGAGGAGACCCAGAGGAAGACCCAGGACACGCTGGAGGGACTATGTTTCTCGGCTGGCCTGGGAACGCCTTGGGATTCCCCCAGAGGAGCTGCTCCATGTGGCTGGGGAGAGGGAAGTCTGGGCCTCCCTACTTAGGCTGCTACCCCCGCGACCCGACCCCGGATAAGCGGACGAAAATGGATGGATGGAAAACGAACACAACTCAAATTCTATTCTGAAGCTGAAGACGTTTCACTTCCAATCTGGGTATCTTTATCAATTCCCAGATGGGAACCAGAATGTTTCTCAGGTTCAGAATAAAAGTCCATTTGATTTTGTTTTTATCCTAATCAGATGCCTGAACCACCTCAACTGACTGCTTTTGATGCGGTGGAAATTGAAAAATTGATTCTACACAAGCAGAAAGAAAGAAAGAATAAAACAGATACATTAAAAACAAGGTGAAAGGAACTCAGAGTGACATCACAGCAGCTCAGAAAATTTGACAGCACATGTACTCCTCATTACCACGAGGAAAACTGTCAGGACAGCTGGCACTGGAAGCCTCCCCCATCTGTGTGTTACTGTCCTGCCGTCCAAACAAAGAAGCAGATGCAAATCCACCATGACAAACAGATGTAGACCAGAAGTGTATACTCCAAACACCAAATACCAGAACAGATTATCTGCTCATGACCCTAAAACGCTTATGGCGATCATAATACCGCTACAGCTCCCTGCTGCTCTGGCCAGAGGTGTGTGTCACAAATCATGTGTCACACATGATGTTTAGAGCGGTGGTGCATGTGTGTCCTCCTGTGGCAGTGTGACACAGTTGGAGGAGGCGATGCACACAGAAAACACAGACCCACACAAGGAATGCCATGCTGATCTGCTCAGAGACAACGAGGAGGAGGAGGGTGAGGATAGGTTCAGACTATGTTCTATAAATTCTTCATCTGTATCTACAGAGGAGTATAGAGGCAGGAACTTTAGGCAAGATGGCGGCACGCATAGACGCAGTGGCTAGAAGCGCTCAGCTTTTTGTAGTTTTAAGGTTGTTTTTTTCTATGTCTTAGTTACTTGAAGCCTAAATACAGTGTAGTGAAGCTGAACTGCATTGTGAACCAGTACTTATTCTACGTATCCCCAATTCCAGACATTATTTTAACTGGATACAACAGAGCATTGCAGCTTTCACTATGCCCCCTCTGTGGCCAAGGAGATGGAGAAGACGCCATGAACAAAAGCAGGGCAAGTTGAGCAGGCTACATGCTAATCCTCACAGACCAGCTCTCCCCAGTCTTTTCCTCGCAAATGCCAGATCACTCACCAACAAAATGGACAGTTGAGGGTCATCTCACGTAGGATGGACAGGTGTGTGGCAGTTTTGACTAAGACCTGGCTGGATGATGATATCCCGGATGCTGCAGTGGAGCTGGACACTTTAAACAGCTTCTTTGCATGTTTGATACATCTGGCCGCAGAGAGACAGTGCATTCACCTTGGCTGAAGGAACAACAGCCACTTCTCACCCTGCAGCTACATCAGTTGAACTCCACCCTGAAAAAGATTAATAACCAATAAAGCCACAGGACCAGAGAAGATGTCAGGCCAGACTCTAAAGGTATGAGCGGACCTGCTGGCAGGAGTGTTCCTGGACATTTTCATCCTGTCCCTGCAGCTCGCTTCAATTCCTGTGTGCCTCAAGGTTTCCATCATTGTGCTTGTGCAAAAGAAAGCAGCTGTCACCTGCCTCAACAATTATCACCCTGTTGCTCTAACCCCGATAATCATGAAGTGCTTTGAGAGGATCATCCTAAAGCACATGAAGGATGTCATCTCTGCTGGTCTGGACAACCCTGTTCACCTACAGGGGAAATTGATCAACTAAGGATGCAGACTCAATTGCACTTCATGTTGCACTGTCCCACCTGGAGCATCCTAACAGCTATGTCACAATGCTATTTGTGGACTTTAGCTCAGCTTTTAATACAGTAATTAAAGAGAAACTACCACTGAAGCTTCAAGACCTGGGGCTACCTGCATGTCTGGAACAGGGACTTCCTCACCAACAGGCCTCAAGTGGTGAGAATTGGAAGCCAAACATCATCGTCACTGGTCCTTAACACAGGCACACTGCAGGGCTGAGTACTTAGCCCAGTTCTTTTTACTCTGTTCGCACACAACTGCACCACCATCCACCCTACAAACACAGTTCTGAAGTTTGCAGACAACATCTTTGAGACAACTGCTTTGAGTCTAACTTCATCATAGACTCATCTTGAGCAAGCATGAAAGCAACAGTGGAAAGGAAAAACTCCCTCATGAGGAAGAAACCTCCAGCAGAACCAGGCTCAGGACAAGTGGTCATCTGCTTTGACCGGCTGGGTTTGAGATGACAGGAAGGAGGAACAGATACACAATGGCAACACTGACCATCAAACTCCTGTAGACATACACTCACACCTCTCATGTACATACATACTCATTCATACCTAAAGACTGGGATTTGGACTGTGCTAACTTTATAACACCAGCATCAACTCTACATCTAATCGCTGCTAATTTGTCAAGTATTGCAAGTTCTGTAAATTAATTGCTTTATCGTTTTACATGTGTAAATATTTAGCCATGAGCAGAGCACCAAACAAAATTTAGTTGTGCTGATGCAGAAATGGCAACTGACAAAGATTCTTGATTCTTGAAAGGAAGGAGGAGGAGTAGGAAGAAAACAGTCAGGAATGGAGAAAGAGATTCATGGAAGGATGGAGAAGAGGAGCAAGGAAGAATGGTAGAGGAAAAAAAGATGGAAATCCCATGAGCAAGGCCTGCAAGTGCACACACAGAGCTGAGCATCATTATTCCATTAGCAGAACATAATTGTTCTGGTTATTGTTTTCCATTCATCACTGCACACACACAAATCCATGTACACAGCTATATTTGTTAGCTAAAGTGTGTTTTGTTAATACATTATGAGTGTTGGGACTTGCATGTCATATCACTGACAGAAGACAACACTAACCGTCTCTTTATCCCATGAAGTCTCAAGTAGACACAAAGTTCTTTAAGTAAGTTCTTGTTTATCTAAACTTCTGACCTGCTAATTCAAATTCAGCCAATTTAGATTCCTCTTTATTATTATTGGCATCAGACCATACAAAATGTTTCTTGTTTCCTTTGTTGTTGAGTTGGAAATTTGGTCTGGTCATTGTAAACATTTACATAAAAAAACAACTAGAACTTTCTTCTGCCACTGTTTTTTATTTTTTTTATTTTTTAAGTTACAGATTAATATACATTCTAAAAAGAACAAAATATATTATCTTTATAAACCAAATTATGGGTTCTTTAAATGTGCATCAGGCCTCAGAAGGTATAGAAAGCTGGTTTACATCAGTCACCTAATTAAAGCCACCTCACACTGGACGACGGCACCGCTACACTCTCCACAATATGCAATGCATTACACTGCAGTTAGACTGCAACGATTTTGGAAAGCCTCCTTCAGTGTGAAGGCAAGGATGAAGCTGCTATGTGCTTATTTGCCACATAAGTTATTTTTCTTTTCCTGCTATTTTTTGCATCCTCAATGTGTTCTCCTGCGTACTGACCAGGTTTAATATGCCAGCATCCCAGGACATCCTCAGACAACACAAAGGAGTAGCTACATGGAAGAACATCACACCTAGTTAGTTAGTGCAAGTTAACATTATGGGCATCATGTCTGCACTAAGGTGGGGGGAGTGGTGGCGCAGAGGCTAGAGAAGATAGTCGCAGGTTCAACTCCTGGTAGTGTCAACATCAAAATGTGGGTGGTAATGGTGAAACACCCACACCTGCCTCCACCCTCATTCACCCCACTCTGGGCCCCTGAGCAAGGCCCTTAACCCACACCATCTGCTCCCAAAAACAGGTCTCTCTTGAAAATGAGTTCTCGTAACTCAATGAGACTACCTGTATAAATAAAGGGTACATGGAGAAGAAGAAAAAAAGGTGACTACTGAAGTCAAGGGGACCTTATAGCAAACGCAGACATAGCTAAAGGCAAGAGTGGCCAATTCTGCTTTAAATTCTCAGAAGCCACGCTACAAGAGAGCACTGGCTCTCCTCAGGGATGTGTGCTGAGCCCTCTTCTGTTTACTCTGCTCACATATGATTGTACAGCCACACATCCAGGCTGTCATATTGTTAAGTTTGCAGATGATACAGCTGTGGTGGGATGCATCACAGATAATGATGAATCCAGCTACAGACAGGAGGTGGAACATCTGGAGAGTTGGTGCAAAGAGAATAACCTTCACATGAATGTGAAGAAGACGAAGGAGATGATTGTGGACTTCAGAAGGAACAAACACACCCACACCCCACTGTATATAGGTGGATCTGCGGTGGAGGTGGTCTCCAGCTACAAATACCTGGGTGTACACATGAATGATAACCTCAGCTGGAGCAATAACACCACCAGCCTGATCAAGAAAGGTCATCAGAGACTCTACTTCCTCAGACGGCTGAGACGAGCCGGTCTGAGAAGCTCAGTCCTCACCTCGTTCTACAGGTGTGCAGTGGAGAGCGTCCTGTGCTCCAGCATCAACGTGTGGCATGGAGGCTGCACAGTTGCAGAGAGGAAAGCTCTACAAAGAGTGGTGAAGGCTGCACAGAAGTCTGTGGGAGTCAGTCTCCCCACCATCACAGACATTTACACCTCCAGATGCAGAAAAAGAGCCACCTGCATCATGAAAGACCTCACTCACCCAGCACACTCACTCTTTGCACCACTCCCCTCGGGACGGAGGTTGAGGAGCATCAAATGTAGAACCACTAGACTGAGGAACAGCTTCTACCCTGAGGCTGTCAGACTCATGAATAAATAAATAATAAGAATAAACACTGCAAAATGTCACATCATGCTGATGCTGATCTGTTTCTTGTTGCTGCGTTCATCTGTGACCATCTGCTCATGTTCGTGCTGCTGTTTATAATGATGTTTTTCTACTACATTAGGGCTTAGTGTATTACTAGCTGATGTCTCTCTTAGTTAATCCTAGATGTTATTATTGTTTTTCTCTTGCATTTGTTGTTGGATGTAACTGGGACCCTGTGTACATAATCTCGTTTTCAACACATGTACTACATGCGGTGCAAATGACAATAAATTCTCTCTGACTCGGACTCTGACAATGAAGGGGAATGGGCTGTGCTCCCACTCCACCTAGCACCCTGACACACAGCTACCATAATGATATACCATTAAAACCTTGTGCATGGTCAAAACCCTCAATGGTTTTTAATGTTCTTGTTCGCAGAATGGGTTTTTTGATTTCTTTGAGTTCTTCATGCACACCTGAAGACCTCACCAAGACCATCACAGTCTGACTTTTTATGTTTTAGTGGGGGTCCAGTCTGAAGGGGCCTTTGTGAGTAGAAGATATTTCACAGGTAATCTGTGTTTTCTTCTCTCCTGTGCCTCCTCCGTTATGTCTGAGACCCTCTTCCTCTTGTCCCATCTCATCAGTCAATCCCCTGAAGCTACCCACGCCCACAGCTCCCAACCATTACTTTTGTTCTCCACTGTCCCAGTCATCCATCCACTCCCCAATTCTGCCCTGCCCTCCACATACCACTTAGCCCAAGTGTGTCGACAGACCACCTTCCTGACATTCCAAAAACCAACATGTAATATCTCCGAGCCAGCAAAGAATCCAGCAACTTCAAGAATGGGCATGTCTGGTCAGATTAATAAAGTCCAATCCGTTGCCCTGAGGCCAGATAACCTCTGACTTAAAGGTATTGTGACATGATTTTGTAAATTTGAATATTTGTCAGAACATATATATCTTATATCATTGAGCTCTGGTCGTTTTTGCATAATAAATTATAAATATGTAAAATTTTTATTCTAAATTATGGTAATGTTTTTCTCTGGTACTTGCTGGGATACACCCCTAAAATTCCGCGCATTTCCGCAATACGTCATCACCAGTCGTCGTCGCCAGTCATCAACGTCACAACGGGCAGAAGGCAGAGCCTTGCCCGTTTGTTTTGTGTGTTAACTGCTTGCCATAGATTTCATTTCCTGAAAGATCGGCTCTTTTTTTTGTGTAACTTGAAAAATGCCGTCACGTTGTAGCGCATTTGTGTGTTCTAATATCAGCAGTGAACAAGTGATTCTTCACAAATTTCCAAAAGATGAGAAACTTCGACAAGAATCAGAATGGACCAGACAAGGACCGGTGGGTTCCTACTCGTATGTCTGCAGCGACCATTTTACTGCCGATTGTTATCTGGAAAGACCTGGTTTACAAGAATCTTTTGGATTACCAGTAAGATTGAGAAGACTTTTAAAACCGGATGCTATTCCTACTATTTTTAAAAGAAAATCTACAGAAGAAAGTCCCACAGGAGCTACCATGCAAACAACGCAGGGACCATCGGAAGACTGTCCAGGAGATGAGTAAGTCTTTGTGTAAACATAATCGGAGGTGTGTAGTGTTTTAGATTCTAAACTATATATTTTACGTGAGTTCATGTTGTTTTACTTTATACACTGTGAGTGTATGAAGCCAATTATCACGGCAGATTATTTATGTTCGCTGCTAACAAGCTAGCCGAATCAGTAGCACACACACTTTTCTAATAATGTATTTTTAAATTATGTCTGCATCTGTAGTTTCTTTTTATTCGGGGAGGGATATTAATGAGAGTTTTGGATGATTTACTGTCTTAAAATGATATATCGCTGACGCAACCGGTAATAAAAAGCCGAGGTAGCAGCTAACACACTAGCCGAGATACAGTACAGGCCACGTTGCTATTTATGCATTTTTAAATTATGTCAGCGCAATCGGGTAACATCTGTTGTTTTCTTTTTATTCGGGGAGGGATATTAATGAGAGTTTTGGATGATTTACTGTCTTAAAATGATATATCGCTGACGCAACCGGTAATAAAAAGCCGAGGTAGCAGCTAACACACTAGCCGAGATACAGTACAGGCCACGTTGCTATTTATGCATTTTTAAATTATGTCAGCGCAATCGGGTAACATCTGTTGTTTTCTTTTTATTCGGGGAGGGATATTAATGAGAGTTTTGGATGATTTACTGTCTTAAAATGATATATCGCTGACGCAACCGGTAATAAAAAGCCGAGGTAGCAGCTAACACACTAGCCGAGATACAGTACAGGCCACGTTGCTATTTATGTATTTTTAAATTATGTCAGCGCAATCAGGTAACATCTGTTGTTTTCTTTGTATTCGGGGAGTGTTTATTAATGAGAGTTTTGGAAGATTTACTGTCTTAAAATGATATATCTCAGACGTGACCGGTGTCAGGGACTCTGTTTGCCAAGATGGCTGCTAAGAAACATTAGCCGAGAGCCCGGAGCAAACACGTTGCTAATAATGTATTTTTAAATTATGTCTGCGCGATCAGGTAACATCTGTAGTTTCTTTTTATTCAGGGAGGGTTCATTAATGAGAGTTTTGGATGATTTACTGTCTTAAAATGATATATCTCAGACGCAATCGGACATGCTCCCCATTATTATTTAAATGCACGTTGGAGCGTGCCTTCCCGTAGTCACGTAGGCACGTCACAATGAAGTTTTTGCGGAAATGCGCAGATTTTTAGGGGCGTATCCCAGAGAAAAAAACTACCATAACTTGGAATAAAAATTTAATATATTTATAATTTATTTTGCAAAAACGAACAG
>JBBPBX010071548.1:0-18293 GCA_038048925.1 Garcialebias charrua | reverse complement strand
GAATTGTGGAGCCCCTGCTACAGGAGATGAGAAGGGCCAAGGAGCTACTGTAGACACGAAGACCACTGCTGTAGCGGGGACCCCCGAAGAGTCAAGGACCTCTACATTGGAGCCCCCCGGCAAAACGAGGACTTCCAGCAGAGCAAGGACCTCTGGTGGTGTGAGGACCTCATGAGTGAAGACCCCCAGAGGAGTGGAGACCACCGGTGGAACGAGGACCCCTGGTCGGGCGAGGACCTCCGATGGAGGAGCAAGGTCCACTGACGGTGGATTGAGGACCTCTGAGACGAAGACCCCCGATGGAACGAAGACCTTCGATGAGGCGAGGCCCTCTGGAGAAGCGAAGACCCCCGACGAAACGAAGACCTTCGACAAGATGAGGACCTCTGGAGAAGCGAAGACCCCCGGTGAAACGAAGACCTTTGACAAGGCGGGGACCTTTGGAGGAGCGAGGACCCCATATGGAACGAGGACCTCTTTGGTGAAGACCTCCAGAGGAGTGGAGACCTCTGAAGGAGTGAGGACCTCTTTAGTGAAGACCCCCGGTGAAGCGAGGACGTCCGATGAAGCGAGGACCACTTCGGTAGGGACCTCCGATGAAGTGAGGACCCCCAGATGGAGCAGTGAGGGGCTCTGGAGCGAAGACCCCCGATGAGATATGGACCCCCGCTGGAGTGAGGCCTCCAGATGGATGAGTGAAAACCTCAGGACCCAGGACCACCTCGGGACCAGTGTCTGTGGAAACAAAGAGAGAGAGAGACACTGCTTCCGATGGACCTGGTGGGTCAGGAACTGATGCAAGACCCAGCCCTGGTGCTGGTGTAGGAGCCAGCTTCGGTGCTGAAACAGCAGGAGCCAGTCTTGGTGCTGGCACCGGAGGGGCCAGTCTTGGTGCTGGCACCGGAGGGGCCAGTCTTGGTGTTGGCACCGGAGGGGCCAGTCTTGGTGTTGGCACCGGAGGCACCAGCCTGGGAGCTGGCGCAGGAGGCACCAGCCTGAGAGTTGGCACAAGGGGCACCAGCCTAGGGGCTGAAACTGTGTCCAGCCTTGGAGTTGCTGGGGCCAGGGCCGGACCTAATGCAGCTGATACTGAACTCGGCTGTGAGGCAGATGGTGAGTTGAGAGGATCCTCAAGCTGAGCAGCTGGAGTGAAGCCAGGCTGAGAAGCTACTGCTGAGCTAACAGGCGAAACTGCTGCCGCTGCTGAGCTAACAGGCGAAACTGCTGCTGCTGCTGAGCTGACAGGCGAAACTGCTGCTGCTGCTGAGCTGACAGGCGAAACTGCTGTTGCTGCTGAGGTGACAGGTGAAACTGTTGCTACTGAGCTGACAGGTGAAACAGTTGCTGAGCTGACAGGTGAAACTGTTGCTGCTGCTACTGAGCTAACAGGTGAAACTGCTGCTGCTGCTGAGCTGACAGGTGAAACTGTTGCTGCTGAGCTGACAGGTGAAACCGTTGCTGAGCTGACAGTTGAAACTGTTGCTGCTGCTGCTGAGCTGACAGGTGAAACTGCTGCTGAGCTGACAGGTGAAACTGTTGCTGCTGAGCTGACAGGTGAAACTGCTGCTGAGCTGACAGGTGAAACTGCTGCTGAGCTGACAGGTGAAACTGTTGCTGCTGAGCTCACAGGTGAAACTGTTGCTGCTGATGGGGAGCTGTGATCAGCTGGTGGTGAGCTAGGAGGCGAACCTGGCTGATTACGAGTGAGCAGCAGTGAACGTAGCACACGGTGCTCTCTCCACGCCTGCTCGAATGACTTCCACGCCTCCGGCGAGCAGTCCTTGCTGTAGAGGAAATGATTCCCTCTGCAGTCACCAGTCTGTCCCACAAACCACCGGAGCTGCAGATGTCCACCCTCCTCACAGCAGGTGCGTCGGCGCGTGTAGCTTCCTCCTGCAGCGAAGTCCTCTCCAGAGGTCCGTCAGAGCCTCTGCCTGCCGGACCGGCACAAGGGCTGAGACACGCCCCCTCCTTTGAAATTCTCCCCGGCTTCTCTGACAGCCGGCGAGGAGAGTTTGAAGGTGGGCTGGGCTGGGACCCGGAAACGTCCAGTCGTTTAGTCCGGTGTTTTCTCCGGCGGCGAGGTGAACTGAGAGCCGGACCTGTCCAGAACCCCTCTGGTTCTGACTCCATGTCTGAATCGGACCACATTGATCCGAGTCTCGGTGTGTAGAAGGAAGCCGGCCAAAAGGCTGCACGACCACCTCTGGACCTCCTTTCTTCCTCCTTGACCAAGAGCGGAGATGAGAGAACCTCCACTGTGGTCCCTCCGGAACGCTTCAAACCGGACCCCGTTCATGCAGATGATGGGCGGCTTGTTCAGACCTGGGGTCGCTTCCTTCAACCGCTGAGCGGGTCCGCTGTTCTGCCTGCGGTTCTTGCGTCTCGCTGGTCGGGTCATAATGTCACGATTCTGTGTCGGTGAAGCAAGCAAAAACCCAGAGTGCAGGCAGGACTCAGAAGCGATGTAAAAATAATAAATACTTTAATAACTGAAAGCAAAAAGCTGACAGTGCAGCTACAGGTAAATGATTCACGGCTCCACCAGACATCAGGGAAAAAAATAAATATGACCCGACAATTGCAAAGACCTGAATCCTAACTTAAATACAGACCAAAGTAATTAACTAAACACTAAACACCTGTCAAAGTCAAAGTCAACTTTATTGTCAGAACTGCAATATGTACAGGACATACACAGGACCGAAATTGCGTTTCTCTCAGTCCCTCGGTGCAACAGTAACCATCTAAACACTAAACACTAAAACATTTAATAAACATAAGCATAAAATAGTAAAAGTGTAACACTGTCCTGAGTTTTTTCATAATAGTATAAAAGTATGAAAATTTACACCAACACTGAAACACCAAACACCCCTGAAACACCAAACACCCAATGAACATAAGCATAAAATGAAATAATAAAAGTGTAATACTGTCCTGAGTTTTTGCATAGTAGTATAAAAAGTATAAAAAGTATATCTATAAAATAAACTGAAGGTTCTAGCATTGACATTTGCAAAGAGTGGCACAGCAGCATATAAGTTAATGTACACAGTATATGTATGAGGTAGTTGATGTTGGTATAGAGGCAAAGTGGCATATGCAGTGAGGCACATAAGGCACATTTGGCATCCTTAGATAAGGCTAGTCAGAGAATGCTGTATATGTATCTGCAGTAGTGTAGATAAAAGTAGTGTAAATGTAAACAGTAGTAATAAATGTAAAGCAGTAGTAATAAATGTAAACCGTATTAATAAATGTAAACAGTGAATGTAAACAGTAGTATGACTATAGGCAGTAATGTAATACAAACATTAGTGCAAATATGAGAAGTAGTGCAAACTGAATGAGTACATGACCGAGAGTTTAGTGAATAACCCGTTTGATGACACAGGGTCCAGTGTTAAAAACTTTGTGTTGAGTGGTAATGTGTGAGAAAGTTTTTTGTGTTAAGGCAGTTCAAATGGGAGGGGAGGCAGAGCAGGCAGAGTGTTTAGCATTCTGACTGCCTGATGAACAGAGCTGTCTCTCAGTCTGCTGGTTCGAGCCTGGAGACTCCTCAGTCTCCTCCCTGATGGCAGCAGTCTAAAGCGGCTGTGTAGTGGGTGTGTGGGATCACCTGCCATGCAGTGGGCTTTCCGAGTGAGGCGTTTGCTGTGTAAGTCCTGCAGTGAGGGCAAGGAGGTGCCGACGATCTTCTCAGCTGCTTTCACGATGCGCTGGAGGCTCTTGCGGCATGATGCAGTGCATGCACCAAACCACACCGTGATGCAGCTGGTCAGGACACTTTCTATGGCACCCCTGTAGAAGGTGCACATGATGGGGGTTGAAGCTCCAGCCCTTTTCAGCTTGCGGAGAAAGTAGAGGCGCTGGTGAGCCTTCTTGGCCAGTGCTGCAGTGTTCCTGCTCCAGGACAGGTCCTTTGAGACGTGCACTCCCAGGAACTTGGTGCTGTCCACTCTCTCCACTGCGGTGCTGTTGATGGTCAGAGGGGCATGTTGTGCATCCCTCTTCCTGAAGTCCACGACAATCTCCTTTGTCTTCTCCACGTTGAGAGTGAGATTGTTGTGTCCGCACCACAAGGCCAAGCGGCTCACCTCGTTCCTGTAGTCCGTCTCATCGTTGTTGCTGATGAGACCTACCACTGTTGTGTCGTCCGCAAACTTGATGAAGTGGTTGGAGCTGTACGATGGTGTGCAGTCGTGTGTTAGCAGGGTGAATAGAAGGGGGCTCAGCACACATCCTTGTGGGGCCCCTGTGTTCAATGTGATGGTGCTAGATGTGTTACTCCCGATCCGTACTGTCTGTGGTCTCCCGGTCAGGAAGTCTAGCAGCCAGTTACACATTGAGGTGTTCAGCCCCAGACTGTCCAGTTTATGGGTGAGCTGTTGGGGGATGATGGTGGGAGGAGGTGGGACAGGAGGTGCAGGGAAGAGAAGGAGCCAACAGAGGGAGAGTGAGTAACAATATGAAAAAACATGACAGGAGCAGAGCCTGTCAAACGCAGTATCTCTATCACAAATTCTCTGTGTTTTCCCCGCTTTTCATTCTGACAAACTGCCCAAAAACCGACTACAAACTCTGCACACACACTAATGCACACTAAATAATCAAAAGACCAAACAAAACTGCAAAAGTCTGACCTGTAAACAGTGCTTGTATCCCCCACAATGGGCCAAAACATTCTGTTTCTCTTTTTTTGCAATCCCGAGACAAAATGGATGAAATGCTTTCTGATTGGTTGCTCAACAAATATGGTGGATTCAGATAATCGGAAATATGAGTTTCATTTTGAATTCATTCACTTTTTGGTCATAAAACATCAAATGACTGCACTCCACACACGTAAAATGCGCGCAAAAATATGGCAACAATTATCTGCCATATTTATGGTTGTATTTGAAATAAATACAAAACAAAATCAATATAAAAACACTATATTATATATATTTTTATAAAGTTTGGAGTCTCTGCTGTCCAACAGACTTGAAATGAACACTTCACATGCCGTCTTCCTTTGTTTACAGTGGCTATTCAAATGCATGACGTCATGCCTGCAAATCTACGGGCTTCGACCCCAGACACGCAATTTATTGGAAGAGGTGTAGATTTTGACAAATTTATAGAATAATCAGAAACTTTTGAGAACGAGTTTATTAATTCTATAACATTACTGTAGATATTGAGTTTTCTGAGTTCTGAAGGAAAAGGAAAATTTCGTCAGCATAAAGATTAATTTTATGTTCTATATTTTTACACTGTATGCCATTAATATCAGCAGTTTGCCTTACTGCTGCTGCTAAAGGTTAAATAAAAATAGCAAATAGTATGGGTGAAAGTGGGCCTCCTTGCCTGGTGCCCCTCTGTAAACAGAAGCTTGAAGATGTTTGATTATTTGTCCTGACACGCTGTTGGTGTGCTATATAATATTTTTAACCAATTAATGAAATAGTTCCCAAATCCAAATCTAACCAAGGTAGCAAATGAAAAATTCCAATTTACTCTATCAAATGCTTTTTCTGCATCTAAGGATAAAATAGCTGTTTCAATATTTTTACTATATGAATACTCTATTAAATTATATAATCTGTGAGTGTTTGTGGTCGAGTGTCTTCTTTTTATGAATCCAGTTTGATCAGGATGAATAATGAGAGGAGTTATCTTCTCTAATATTTTAGAGAGGATTTTACAAATTATTTTAACATGGACATTAATAAGAGAGATGGGGCGATAACTGGTAGGTAATACTGTACTAGGTCTTTGCATTTTTTTATATTTTGTATGTTATCACTTATGGGATTGTTTTGTATTGTGTTTTTTTAATGAACAAATTTCATAAATAAAAATAAATAAAATAAAATAAATTCTTACCGTTATGACAAACACTGCAGATGATGAATGAACAATTTATTCAAAGTTACTCACTGACAAAAATGCTCATGACACATGCATGTGTTGCAGAGCAAAATTAATGTTTCTTATGAAGATGACACTTCTAGCTTACAGTTGCTGCTAAAACTTGTATAAAAACTACTTTTATAAACCAAAGTTACCAACTAAAATACCTCGTTAAACACCAAATACTACAAAAATACATACAGTATTTTCTGGTGTATAGGTCGCACCTGTGTATAGGTCGCATTCAGTGATGTCACTAACGCGTTACAAAGTAACGCGTTACTCTTGTCGGACCACTTTTTTCAGTAACTAGTAATCTAACGCGTTGCTTTTCAAAATTCAGTAATCTGATTAAAGTTACTTTCTCCAAATTATTGTGCGTTACTTTTTTGTCATTTTCTGTAGTAATTTTATTTTTATTTCCTCGTCTCGGCCGGGGAGTGATAAAAAAAAAAGACGCGGAAATTCAGTCAGCTGCGGGCTGTTTGAAACCTGACACCACACACCATGCAGCGCATGTGTTGTGTCAGGAAACAGACTGGACTGAGGTGCGCACACGGAGCTGAGAGAGGAGGAGAATGAGAATCACTTACTTGTTCAGTAAAACAATGGAGCCTCTCCGAGAGACAGCAGGTCCCCCCCCACCCGCGACCAAAACAACACACACACACACACACACACACCTCCTGCTGTGTACAAACGTGTTGATGGCAGCTATCAATCGTCTCAATAGGTCTGTCAATAGGTCTTATTTACATACAAATACGTTCTTTTTTCTTCTGGTAAGCTCATCTACAGCAGCTCCATTTCGTGTCAGGAGAACGCACAGCAGGCAGTTCACGATGCATTCAAGAGCATATGTTTGTTTTGGATGTAACAGAGACCATGTGTACACAATTTCCTAAAATAAAAATAAAAAACTCTGATTTTGACGTTGAAAGACTGTCTTTATTATATTATTTATTTTTAAAAGTATTTACAGAAATACTTTTTTGTAAAAATATTATTTGTTTAATGAAGTAAAGAAAGACCATTTTGTTTTTGAATATTTTTATTAGTAATTATTTTATTAATACATTTACGTTTTTTATGTATTGTGACAGAAGGCTCTTGGCAGCAGCAGCTGAAAGTAACGAATAAAGTAACTTAGTAATCTAACTTAGTTACTTTCCAAATCAAGTAATCAGTAACTTAACTAAGTTACTTTTCCCAAAGACTAATCAGTAACTTAACTAAGTTACTTTTTCAATGTAACTATGCCATCACTGGTCGCATTGTCCAATTATCACCAATAGATTGGAAAAATCCCTAGATAGGTCGCACTGGTGTATAGGTCGCACCTACGTTTCTCTGCTGCAAATGTCTGCCACAGGAGCGCACAGCAAGGCTTTTAAGAAGATTAACACTTAAAAACAATTAATTGTTTGATAAAAATTATAGCAAATGTATGTCTGAGCTGAACTTTTCCTTAATAAATGAACATAATTGTGAAATGAGCTGGATTTAAAAAATTGTTTCACCGAAAGTGATAACAAACCATATATAGGTCGCACCCGAGTATAGGTCGCAGGCCTTGAAAAAAACATAAAAAGGTGCGACCTATACACCGGAAAATACGGTACTTTTTAAATTTAGGAGCCTTTTAGGAACCAAACAGCTAAATCTCAGTAATAAAAGATTAAACATATGTGAGAGTAAAACTCAAGATTTAAAGCAGACATATACAGTAACTGCCAACAACAACAACATTATTTGTGTTGCTGCATAAAGATAAGTCCCATTATTTCCAACATGTTCCACCCAGCTCATGTCCTGGAGGGAAAAACTCCTTCAGTTCCCGATGTCTCATGTCAGACTCATCAGTCTTTACTGGACTCTGTTAGTTTAATAAAGAGGACGGAGGACAGAGAGAGACATGACTGGAATCAAACCAGCAGCTTTGGTTCCTGCAGAAAACACTGAAGACAATAATCAACAAGGACCCCTCAATTCACGCCCCAATGACAGCAAAACAAAGCTGCAGCTATGAGAGACGCTGATGAGAAATATTTCATCCCATCAAACAGAGAAGATAAACTGAAGCTCTGAAGTGAAGGAAAAAAGTCCAACAGGAAGAGTTCAACTGATTTCTCTTCTAATCTGAACAGAACTGGTGATTTATCAGGATGAAATCATTTTCTTTTTATGTGTCCTGACAGACTCTCTACCTGTGGACTCTCAGAGACTGAATGTGAAGTCGTGGCCTCGGCTCTGAAGTCCAACCCCTCCCATCTGACAGAACTGGACCTGAGTAGAAATGTCCTGCAGGATTCAGGAGTGAAGATTCTGTCTGCTGGACTGGAGAGTCCAAACTGTAGACTGGAGAAGCTCAGGTGATTTAAATTACAATTTGATTTTCACTAAATTCCCTTTCAGTTCTTTACTTCAGTTTGATCTTTTTACATAATTGATTTTTGGGATTTATCTGAACATAAAACCAAAAATATGTAAATGTGTCCAACTGTCGGTGAAGAAATGTGACCATTTGTCTCCAAAGGTCCAAAGTGAAGTCCAGATGTCAGAGGGATGTTGTTCTCAGTTGTGTGTAACTTTGGAAGAAGCAGACAGAATTAGTGTCAGACTGCTGAAGCTTCATATTAGTGTCAGCTGAACTCACGAGTGGATTTGTGTCAGGAACAGAGCGTTCACTTTCACTGTGAACAGCAGGATTCACAACTGGTTTGATATGATACATGACTGTTGTCATGGAGACGACGACATGTTAATGTTGAGCTGCACATGGAAACCAGAACACATCTGAAGAGATTAGAAATTATTTTATTTAACTGTTTTATTCTTTATTCAGTTTGTGGAGCTAGAGTTTGTCAGAGATCAGCTGTTATTCTCTGAGCTCAGCCCTGAAGTCCAACCCCTCCCATCCATCTGACACAACTGAACCTGGGTGACAACTACCTGCAGGATTCAGGAGTGAAGGAGCTGTGTGGTTTTCTGGAGAGTCCCCAATGTAGACTGGAGACTCTGAGGACAGACATGTTTATCAGCTGCTGATGGAGGAGGAGGGATGTGTGCGTGTGTTGTTGTGTTCAGAAATCACAGTGTTTAGTGTGTTTGTTGGGGCTGTAATGTTGTGCACTGTTTGTTACGACAGTGTGACTGTGCTTTTAAGAGATGCTTTACGGCATGGGGTAAATGTGTGTGTGTTGGGGATTTTGAGTTCAGTAAAGTTTGGTGCAACGAAGCGACACGGTGTGGTTATTGAGTTCCCGCGGACGCTACATTTTGGCAGACGAGGATGTCCGGGCTCGCGTTACCACCACCGCCACCTTTCCTGCCTGTCCCCGGCGACCCAGCTGTCCCGTGTGGTGTATTGTAGTGAAAGCAATACATGCTGTTAAGACTGTGAACACTAGGGGCGCAACCGTGCATTTATGTGAGGTTGTATTCCAGGCTTCCAGGTTGTATTCTCCCTTAGAGATAGGGTGAGAAGCTCAGTCATCCGGGAGGGACTCGGAGTAGAGCCGCTGCTTCTCCACATCGAGAGGAGCCAGTTGAGGTGGCTCGGGCATCTGGTTAGGATGCCTCCTGGACGCCTCCCTGGTGAGGTGTTCCGGGCATGTCCCACCGGGAGGAGACCCAGAGGAAGACCCAGGATACGCTGGAGGGACTATGTTTCTCGGCTGGCCTGGGAACGCCTTGGGATTCCCCCAGAGGAGCTGCTCCAAGTGGCTGGGGAGAGGGAAGTCTGGGCCTCCCTACTTAGGCTGCTACCCCCGCGACCCGACCCCGGATAAGCGGAAGAAAATGGATGGATGGATGGATGGATGTATTCCAGGCTGTAGAAGAAGAATAAACACGTTGTTGGACCCGAGCTGCGTTGTCTCAGCCTTATAATATAAGCTGCTTGACTATAACCCACAGCCATACCAGATTAACAGAAAGCATAAAGCTACAACATGGTGTCAGAAGTTTGGCTGCCGAGTCAATGAACAGAAATGACGGTGCAAGTAAGCTACAAAAAGATTAGCGCCAAAGCTAACATAGCTGCTAACGAGCACTAGCATGGAGCAGTTCAAGCCACCGTCGCCGCTCATACTCACCGGCAATTTGTCTGAGGCATGGCGCAGATGGGAACAGCGATTTCATCTCTACATGACAGCTACAGGTGCGTCCGAGAAAGATGAAGAGGTTAAAATAGCCATTCTTCTTCACACTATCGGCGAGGAGGCATTAGAAGTGTACAACACGCTCACCATTACACCAGCCGGAGACGCACTCACAGTAGATGAGGTCCTAAAAGCATTCAAAATCTACTGTAGCCCGCAGAAGAATGTTGTTTTTGAACGCCATCAGTTTTGGTCACATCCGATGTCTACAGGAATAACAGTGGACAGGTATGTCACAGAACTGCGTCAAAAAAGCAAAGACTGTGAGTTTGGCCAAATTGTGGATGATATGATTAGAGATAAGCTGGTGTTCAGCATAAATGACATTCGTCTGAAGGAGAGATTACTGTGTGACAAAGAGCTCACTCTGAATAAGGCCATTGAAATTTGTAGGTCTGTAGAAGTGGCTAAAACACAAATCCTAGCCATGCAATCACCTCCTATAGTCCAGGAAGCAACAGTAGCTGCATTGAGGAAAACATCTGGACACATAAAATGGGGGCAAAGCAAAAATAAAACCAGTAACAAGCAAGCAGTTTGTACAAAATGTGGAAGCAAACATGAGCCTAGACAATGTCCAGCATATGGGGCAACATGTCACAAATGTGGAAAAAATAACCACTTCTCAAAGGTGTGCAGATCAAACACTGAAAAAATCAACACCTATTATAAAACAAAGACTGTGAATAACTTAGAGGCTGATATGGACACTCTGTACATAGGAATTGTACAGAGGGACAACAATGAGGCAGAAAGTTGGACAGAAACAGCTACAATAAGAAGTGTGCCCATCACGTTCAAGCTTGACACAGGTGCAGAAGCAAATGTGCTCCCTATGCACATATACCACAAACTGCCGGGTCCCATTCAACTACAACCCACAAAAACTGTGTTAGTAGCTTTTGGTGGTACTCGTATACATGCAGATGGACTTGCTTCTCTTGAATGTAAAACTAACAAAGGCAGTGCCGTGCTCTACTTCCTTGTATCCAGCCAAGCAGACAAGGCGATCCTGGGAGGTCAAGTACGGTGGCCCCAAGGTGTAAATGAACAACATTGGAAAAAACGGAATTACATTTGAAAAAACACAACAAAAACAACAAAAACACAACGACATTTGAAAAAACGAATTACATTTGAAAAAACACAACAACATTTGAAAAAACGGAAGTGGCCAAAGCGGAAGTAGAAAAAAACAAATTACATTAAGCCAAACCGGAAGTGGCCAAAGCGGAAGTAGAAAAAAACAAATTACATTAAGCCAAACCGGAAGTGGCCAAAGCGGAAGTGGCCCGAATCACATTAGGAAAAAAACGGAATTACATTTGGAAAAACACAACAAAAACAACAAAAACACAACAACATTTGGAAAAACGAAATTACATTAAGACAAACTATTGTTTTTTTCCACTTTTTTTTAAACTTTATTAACAACATAAAACCGAACACAGCACACACACACGCACACACACACACACTCACAAACAAACACACGGAGGTACAGTTAGCATGCTATCCGTTAGCCTGTAAATTGTTTTGTTAGATTTTTCTACCTGGATTATTGAGCATGCATCAGGGTGTTTTGTTCATGCTTAAAGAAGACATGACGCTGGAAGAACTCAGAAGGATCTTCAAGGTAATGAAGTTTTATTGACGTAAATTTCAGTTTACATTACTCGTGCGGCATTAGTAATGTGTTGTTTACATAACATGCTCATTGAAACGTTAAATGAAGCCCCCGATTTTGCAAACTATAAATATATTTGTCCACAGAGAACTAACCTAGTGTGTGCTAGTTAGCAAGTGTACCAGCGATTAGCTGTTTAAGTTGTAGCACAAATGCTAAAACAAGTTTCTTCAGTTTTAATATTTACACTGGGCAGCTGTTTAATCTGTGCTCGGCTTTAATCTGCAGTCACCACAAATCTTAATATATCAGTTGCATGCTTTGAATCAACGAGGCTAGCCTGTATAAATAAAGGTTGAATGAATGAATGAAAAATGGACAGTAGTATTTAACTATAGATAACAACCTTTAGTTTGTTCGGACTCTAAGTGATTTAATGTTTAGTTTCACTGGAGGTGTCGCAATTAATTAATGAATGACATTACTGTCAGCGTACAGTAAAATGTACAATGACATTAGAAGTATCTATTATACATTAAGTAATAAAAGCAAACCAACTACAGTACATACACTACAGTATGTACACAGTACTTTATAAAAAAAATATACTAGTGAAGCTAGAACAGTAGTTCCAGCAGGTGTTGTTAACTGTGAATGCACATCATGTAAATACTGTTGTAAAGTACCCTGATGCATGCTCAATAATCCAGGTAGAAATGGATCAGTCTGTGGCACTGCTCAGGTGTTATGAGCCCAGGTTGCTGATAGTGGCCTTCAAGTCCCCTGAATTATCATCACATCTTCCTCTTCATCCTACAACTGTTGTAAAGTGTTCTCATATATACAATTGTCAAACACTGCTGTAAAAATATAACTTTATTTCATCCAATTTTCAGGTGGCGTGCAGGTGCCCATGGTTTCATCATGCTGCTCCCATGTTGGCTGCTGGACCTGCATGGCAGAATGAAAGAACTAACAGAGTGTTGCCCAAATTGTCAAGCTGATGGTATTAATAATAAGATGGTATTAAAGTTCTTTGGTCTTGCTGAGGTATTTTATGCACTTGAAAAAAACTCTGCAAATCATTTTGTAGACTTGATAATTGTCATGTACTTTTTTCACCTGTTCTTCCATTACATTTAAACAATATTGTATTTGTGTGATGCTGACTTTAGTCACGATAAATCTTACGTATTTCATTATTTAGATTCTTTTTCAATGTACACATTTTTTCTTTTCTATTTTTGTCTTCTATATCATTTGGTATATGTGAATATTTGAAGTCAGCAATTCTGAAATAGTTACATCCAATATTTTTGTTAAACAAACACCATTGTACAAAATAAAACAGTTCTATTACAGTTTACCGGTTGATTTACTTAGAACACTTTCTTTACCACCATGTTAACAAGTCTTATGCCCTGTCCACACGTAGCCGTTTATCAGTAAAACCGAACAGTTTATCATGCGGTTTAGCCTTTCATCCACACGTGAACGCCGGTTGATGTAACTATAAACGAATAATAACAAAACTCCGGCCAAAGTGAAGATTTGAGAACTCTCCGTTTTCGAGTCTGCGTGTGAACTTTCAGAACGGAGCTTTCTGCTCCAGCTGGACTCTGCCGGTCCAGCTGAGCGGCGCTCACGTCACATAATGCTCTAAAAAAAGCACTAAAAAGTCAACATACCTGCTCTGACATGATTCCTAGTCGACATTTTCCTGCGTTTTATTAACTTTGTACTCCAACACGGTATTTAATAGTAGTTCAACCTCACGGTCTGTCCACACAAACGAAATAAAATAAAATAAATAAATAACAGGAAGTGTGGCTGCATGGGTTGAAGGGTTGTGACAGCACTACACTGCCACCTATGGGTTCAGCATATTCTTTACAACGTTCTGTGGTGAAAGAAACGGGACATGTAGACGAACATTTTAAATATTCGAACATGTATGGACAGAGATTTTTTTTGCGCAAATATTCGTTTTTCAAACACCAGGCTACGTGTGTACAGGGCCTTAAACTGACTGTTTCTCTTCAAGGTTTACACAGATTTTTTCTCATTAAACCTTTATTTATACAAGGTTACTCTCATTGATTCACGAGGACTCTTGTTGTAGCTCTCGGCCTTGACCTCTCTAAATGGCTTTAAGAATCTGTTGGAATCCTGGCAAAAAGCAATGCAGACATGTTCCTGTTTTTGATTTTCTACATCTAATAATGTTTTGCTAGTTTTGATACTTGGTTAAAAAAATCTTTATTTCTCTCTTATGTTTGTTTATTGTTTAAGGAAATTCTACCATAGTTCTTTAGTTTGTAGCAGGTGGCTCTTGTAAATGAGTCCACGAGGCTCAATGGGATTTACCTGACTAAATAAAGGTTGAATGAATTGTAGATGAGACCTGTTTTAAACAAAAACCACAGATGAGGTACAGCCAACAATAGACAATAAAAATTTACGTCAACAAATTTTATTACAATTTACTGCTTTAAAAGAAGGTTCCAAACATTAAGATGGGAATTAAAGAATATATTTAAGGTTCAAATCACAGAAAACAAAACTAAACACATTTAACATTACAATAAAATGATTATGATAAATGACAATGTTCAGTCAGGTCATCTGGACAGTTTTTTTTTTCTGTCTCACAAAAAAAAAAAAAATCCAGTTGACCTGACTGAACATAGTTGGATGATCAATATCAGTTTTCACTTTAAAAGGAGAATTAAAGGTTCAGTATGCAGTTTCTGTAGAACTGCAGCACTTAGAAATATTTTCAACAGGCAAAGCATTCTGATCCCTCCCCCTCAGAGCCATATGTGGCTCTGCCCCCTTGTGGTCTGTTGAATTTCAAATTCAAGCTCTGTTTTTATTGGCTGATTCAAATTCAAGCTCTGTTTTTATTGGCTGGTTACAAACTCTGTTTTTATTGGCTGGAAAATGGCGGGTCACCTTTTCTTTTTAGAAATGCTTATTTACCACCTGGAGAAGCAAGGGGACAATATTTTTTTTAATTTTTTTTCAGAGATTACCTGGCTAACATCAGTCTGTCAGGAGGTAGTGACAGAGTGAAGAAATATGTTCATAAAAAAAGCTACATACTGAAGCTTTAAGATAGGTTCAAATGCAGGTGCTGGTCATAAACTTAAATTATTGTGAAAAAGTTTATTTCAGTAAATTCATTCAAAAAGTGAAACTTGTATATTCATTCATTACACACAGACTGATGTATGAGCATGTACCATACAGCTTGAAATATATCAGTCTGTGTGTAATGAATGAATATAATCTACATGTTTCACTTTTTGAATAGAATTACTGAAATAAATCAATTTTTTTCATGATGTTCTAATTTTATGACCAGCACCTGTAGTTTGAATCCAACAGTGGCAGCTTCAGGGTATTGGCACAGGTGTTGGCAACAGGAAAAGGCGAATCACTTATGAAAACTCCATGATTGGAGTTGGTGTCATGCCCGCTGGTGGAAGTGCTGCCAGGCCAGTAGCAAACATGAGCAATTCTTCTAGAGACACAGCCACCAATTTCTCTGTAAACAAAACAAAACAGTGAATACGGTAATTGCAGTTATTGGACACTGCATTAAGGAAAACTTAATTCCTTGTTTTTGCTTTATTTTCATTAAAACTAAAATTCAAAATTTGTAAACTCAACATTTTGAACAATAAAAAATCTGTCCATGCAAACCTTCAGATGCTTCCAGATAATCTCACCAATAGCCACGTGTTTTGATCTCCTTCAGCCACCTGTTGCTTCCTTCTTGGCTGAGAGATGGTCTAAACATGTTCTCCAAGTCTGAAGCAGTCAGGGTCTTGTCAGAGAAACATAACACTGGGATTCTGCTGTAGTGCAGCGAAGAACCCTAGACTTGCCAATCCATCTTTGAATCTGTTGACAGATATAGAACAGTGTAATCATTGTATTGTAGAATAGAAAATAACTACTCAACATCCTTAAACAACGTGTGTTAAATGCCCTTCCCAACCAAAATTGTTGTTGGAATATATTTGGACTAATTTGAAATGCATAGTCTCATATACTATGGAAAAGTTGGGGGTTTTATTTAGCTTTTAATAAATACATGAAGGTCTCTTAATGTCATTTGCTGCGAAGATGAACATAGAAACATATAACTGGCATTACATACACAGTATATTTTTGAGCATTAATGGGACTGGTTATTACTAACCGTTGAATGGCACCAACATTTCTGTCAATGATGTACCATTTGAGATAGTCCTCCACAAAAGCTTGCTTCTGAAAAATCTTGACAATTCGGAGGCATCCAGCCATTTCAAAAAGGTTGCCGTTCTGCAATATTATATCTTGCAATGATTCATCCATATCAGCTTCAAGGACCTAAAAAAATAAACAAACAAAAAAACCAGCTGTTTACAGCGTGAAAAACATACAAAATATCAATTTGGCTACTTCTGTAATAAATTAAAATTTAGGATTAAAATTATTTAATTTGTGATTTTACCACTGTGTTGATAGGTACAAAACTGTCCTTTCAAACCAGATAAATAAAGCATTCAAAAAAAAAAATCTTCATCTGAAAATAAATAAAAAATGTTCATCTGAATCTAAAACTATTCTCCAGGTGTTTGATAGTGCTTGCATGAGCCTAGCTCAGTTCCTACCTGTCTAGAACTTTGGTGCCTCCTCATCCATCACATCTTTCGACAGTGGCACTGAAAGTTGGATTCCCCATCATGTGGTTGACGAGGTTCTTGGACAGGAAGTGTGGTGCATCTCCCCTGTGTGTAATACATACAGCAATCATCTTTCCTGCTAAAAAAAAATACTCATCTTCCCTGGCAGCTGTTACAGAGAGCACAAAATAACTTTGGTTAACTTGTACACTGACATGTGTATGAAAATAAAGAAGTTTATTTAAATTTCTAATTACATTGAACAATCTGGGAAGAGTGTGGTTATCTGTTTTGCTGAAGAACATGTCTGCGTTTTTTTTTTTTTTACTTACCCGAAGTCTGACTGTTGAGTCTCCTCATTTACAAGTATCTGCCTCTTGCAACAGTTCTTAAGATCCATATCGGTGCAATTTTCTTGTCTTTTGCTGTTGTCCTAAATGTAAAACTGAGGTCTGAAGAACCTTTCATGTTTACTGTGAAACGTGCAGAACGACTTCCGGTTCAAAAGCCAAATGCCCTGTCGTCCAATCAATGACTCATGTTCCCGGAAGTGGCGGGGTGGGACAACCATAGTCTCAATTCAGGGGCTGCGTCCTCACGAGTGCGCATTTGTCGGCCGCATACGTCACTGCCCCGCGCGGAGGACTGTCCCAATTCGAAGACTCCTCCTCATGCGGCCGAGGAATGCGGCCTACTTCCTGCCGAAATCGAAGGATGCATTCGTGAATCCTTCAAGACGGAGGCTATCCCAGAATTCATAGCGCCAGCAGAGATTTTGCGGGGGGGGGGGGACTTTCTGCGTGCAGTGTCGGGGCTGCTGTGTGTTGTTGAGTCATCAGCTCGTTTTAACAACAACCTCAGCGCGAATATTCATTCAACCTTTATTTAGTCATCTCAAACAACCTCAGTCCATCCATCCATCCATTTCTTCCGCTTATCCGGGGTCGGGTCGCGGGGGTAGCAGCCTAAGTAGGGAGGCCCAGACTTCCCTCTCCCCAGCCACTTGGAGCAGCTCCTCTGGGGGAATCCCAAGGCGTTCCCAGGCCAGCCGAGAAACATAGTCCCTCCAGCGTGTCCTGGGTCTTCCTCTGGGTCTCCTCCCGGTGGGACATGCCCGGAACACCTCACCAGGGAGGCGTCCAGGAGGCATCCTAACCAGATGCCCGAGCCACCTCAACTGGCTCCTCTCGATGTGGAGAAGCAGCGGCTCTACTCCGAGTCCCTCCCGGATGACTGAGCTTCTCACCCTATCTCTAAGGGAGAGTCCAGACCACCCTGCGGAGAAAACTCATTTCAGCCGCTTGTATCCGAGATCTTGTTCTTTCGGTCATAACCCAAAGCTCATGACCATAGATGAGGGTGGGAACGTAGATCGATCGGTAAATTGAGAGCTTTGCCTTTTGACTCAGCTCTCTCTTCACCACGACAGACCGGTACAGCGCCCGCTTCACTGCGGACGCTGCACCTATCCGCCTATCGATCTCACGCTCCAGTTTTCCCTCATTCGTGAACAAGATCCCGAGATACTTAAACTCCTCCACTTGGGGCAGGACCTCCTCCCCGACCCGGAGAGGGCATGCTACCCTTTTCCGGCTCAAGACCATGGCCTCGGATTTGGAGGAACTGATCCTCATCCCGGCCGCATCACACTCGGCTGCAAACCGCTCCAGTGAAAGCTGTAGATCACGAACTGATGAAGCCAGTAGGACCACATCATCTGCAAAAAACAGAGAAGCGATTCTAAGGCCACCAAAACGGATCCTCTCAACACCTTGGCTGCGCCTAGAAATTCTGTCCATAAAAGTTATGAACAGAATCGGTGACAAAGGGCAACCTTGGCGGAGTCCAACTCTCACCGGAAACGAGCCTGACTTACTGCCGGCAATGCGGACCAAGCTCTGACACCGGTCGTACAGGGACCTAACA
>JBBPBX010071547.1:0-18293 GCA_038048925.1 Garcialebias charrua | reverse complement strand
TTATTATTATGCCTCAGGTACTCATTTACGAGAGAGACCTGAATTTCTGTGTATGGATGTATCTAATCTGTTTTTCCATTTTTGTATTTAAGGTTGCCGAAAATGTAGTAAGCAGACTGTGTTCCCGTTTGTATCCATCACTGAGCGCAGGACAAATGCGGTAAGAGTTAAAGTGTAATCTATTGATTGACTCACCTGACCTCAAAGCAACAAGTGGACTGTTCCCAAGCACTGCAGTCAGTCTGACAGTTGTCTGTCCTGCAATGTACCTTTGCTATTAGTCAGCGCAGAGAGGAAACACATTCCACTCTGTGTCCACATTACAAATAAATCACACATTTTGAAAGCAGAGTAAGGCTTTTGATCACTGCTCACTGCGGTCACGCTCACTATTCTAACTCGTGACTTGCCACTGGGCATGGCTGTGTGTCTGACTGTGACGGTTTAGTAAACCATGCATATATTAAAGTGGGAGTTGTGATCTCTTTGTAGGTGTCAGTCTCCCCCTACATCACCCCAAAAAACATAGTTACACAGGAAATTGTCGGCATACATAGGACAATTTGGAACTAGGCTATAACTTAACAAAATGTGAACATATTTGTGCTGTGAGTGAATAAATTATGGCTTTCTTTTTTTCCCCCTTCTGTTTAGGGCAAAGAGGAAGTAAAAATTAATTGGGTGCCTTGATCTGATTGGTAAGAAATTATTTAGCTTTCATTAGATATGTACAGTATTTCTATTGAAAGGGGCAGTATCATGGAAAATCAAAATTTTGAGCTTTACATCATGTTATAATGTCATCAAAGCTATACCTGGACTGTTGCTTTGATTTTTTTCATGCATGTTTGACAAATCCTGTAATATCCCATGTCAAACAAAAATTAGTGGTGGTACATGAATGCTTACTTTCCCAAAGCGCTATTGCCACAAAGCTGCTCCTCTGAGCTTCTGCCCCAGAAAGCACACATTCCTCGTGCCTTCCCTCTACAGCTCCTCCAGACCAATATACTGTAAAATGGCACAATTTGCCTAGAAAAAAACATAATACTGTCCCTTCAATAGTTCGTGCTGGCAGTAATCTGAGACTTGCACTTTTTTGTATGTTTTGATTTTTTGAGACTATTGCAACATAAGAAATACAGTATAAAATAAACACTGAAATACAAAAGCTTTGTAAAACATGTATGCATTTTACAAAGATGAATTTATGAACAGTACAGTAAATACACAACCTTAATTTAAAATTGTTGGTATTTTCTAGCGGGAAAACCTTGGATGACACGTGGGAACCTGAAGGTCAATTCTCACAGTTTGCTGTCTCTGACGTGCCACCTCCTTGAGCCTGCAAGCAAGTCCTTCCAAGAATGTGTTTTTTTGTGGGTTTTTTATGTTACAAAGTGTTTACGGTACTCTTTTCCCTTGTTCAGTCCATTAAACCTCAAGACCTCACTCATCCAGCACACTCACTCTTTGCCCCACTCCCCTCAGGACGGAGGTTGAGGAGCATCAAGTGTAGAACCACTAGACTGAGGAACAGCTTCTACCCTGAGGCTGTTAGACTCATGAATAAATAAAAATAAAATAAAAATAAACACTGCAAAATATCACATCATACTGATGCTGATCTGTTTTCTTGTTGCTGTGTTCATCTGTGTTCATCTGTGACCATCTGCTCATACAAACTCATGTTCGTGCTGCTGTTTATTCCCACTATATTAGGCTTAGTGTATTACTAGTTGATGTTTTTCTTAGTTAGTTCTAGATGTTATTACTGTTTTTCTCTTTCATTTGTTGTTGGATGTAACTGGGACCTCGTGTACATAATCTCGTTTTCATCACATGCACTACATGCGGTGCAAATGACAATCAAAACTCTCTGACTCTGACCCTTAAAGATGGTGCTGTAAAGAGTTGTTTTTTATTGTTTTGAATGTTGATGTGGATGTATGTACTAAGTAATGTCTCTACAAATACCAAAACATTATAAACAAAAGTGATTACCACTTGGAAGTGTTTTTATGTTGAGAATCTATAAAGTTAGCACTACCTTGTTGTATAGTAAAAATTAATATTTTTAAAGTAAGATTAGATTTGCTAAATGTATTTACTTTATAATAGTAACATTTTAGATGGCGTTACCGGAGAAGAGTATGAACAAAGACGTTTTTACATTATGTCCAGGTAAGCTGACCATAATAGAACAAAGAATTACAAATTTTAATAATGTAACCATTACTGCATAAATATTTGTAGGTTACAGCTAATTTTCGGGCACAAATAATTTCCCTTTGGCTCACCAGAGGTCAAACCACATAACTGATTTCAGGCAGATTTCTGATGTCCTACAATATTACAAGCTTAAACTGAAATTAACCAAATTATATTTCATATCATTAGTACAAAAGAGAAAGTGTACATGTCATATTAAGATTAATCTACTGTATATACAATATCCAAAGTTTACTACATGTCCAGGGTTATTGCAGATCTGACCTATAAAATCCTGGAAGTTCCTGTCTATTCCAGATGCTAACTTTTTATTGTTGCCCCATACTGCAGCTTGACAATATTTCCTTGAATAAATGCTGATTGTGCCCTGTGAGTTTGGGCCCTGTAAGGGGGGTCCAAAGGCCCTCCGAATGTCAAGGTCACTCCTTTCTGATTACACGTGATGGATGGCCCATAATTCCTAGCAGGAAGAAGATGGACACCAAATTTTCTGTGATCGAAACAGGTTAGTCCCATTGATCCATGGGGACTCATTAACAACCAAGACTTGAATTTTTAAAAAGAGTTATGACAACAATAGACAATCACAAAAGATGCATACAGTGAGTACATGTATATTTTTTTCTTTTTACAATTGAAAACAAAATGATAAATAAATGGATAATTATAAGATAACGCAGTGAAATTACAGGTAGATTATGAGGAGGTGTAATACTAAAAACAGGAACATGCCTGCATTGGTTCTTGATTCTGGTCCTCAGCTTATGAAACCCAGTACATTAGGCTTTCTTCTTCCTAGTGGGATAATAAGGCCTTCAATTTGAAGGCCTGATATGATTTTGGCATTCCTGTTTCCTGTAGTAGATGACCCTGGTACCATACAGGTATGGTCATAAATCCCAAAAAACCCTCTCTCGTCTCTGGGTGCTTAAGGACTGCAAAACGCAAAAGAGTGCACTAATCACGGGCCAATAAGCTTACACGGTGGGACCTTAAAAACTAAACTCAAAGCCAAGCAGCTCTGAGCAGTTTCCACAACTCTTTCTCTCCCTCCACTGTAAATAGAAATGTCACTCTCGATAAGGTCAGATCAGATCTCGGCTTCCAAGTGAAGAGCATCAACTGATTTTTCTCGAGACCACAACATTTCTCAAGTCTGTGTACATACATTCATACATCCACGTTTAAGTACTTAAAAGGTGATCTAAAACCAACCATTAGGTGATCACAAGATTGCATTAAAAAATATGTAAAAGGAAGCCTAGCAATGAAGAACTGCAAAACAACCAATTCCACTAAAGGCTTCAGATCTGGAGTTGAGGTTCGACCAACAATCACACTCACTTCCAATAGGCCAGGGAGGCTAAGGTGAGTAATGATGGGATCCACCACTGGCACTGCATGCACCCACTTGTCCTAAACTTGTCCAACTTGTCCTAAATGCTGATAAAACGAAAGGGATGTTTTTTTCAAATAGGAATTCGGTCCCAGCAGATCTTCCTCTGATTTTATCCTCAAATGGTGTCCCTATTGAGTTTGTTGATTCCTATAAATATTTGGGTACCTGCTCAATTCGGACCGCTCTTTTCAACTCCATGTGGAAAACCTAGTCAAGAAATTGAAAGTTAAACTGGGTTTCTTTTCAGAAATAGATCATGTCTGACTCTGAATGCTAGGACACCTTGTAACTGAGACTTTCCTTTCCCTCCATTGATTACGGTGATTATCTACATGAATTCTCCTACACCCTGCAGATGTTGGATGCTGTCTATCATGGTGCACTAAGATTCCTAACTGGCTGTGATTACCTACCACTGCACCCTGTATTCACTGGTTAACTGGACATCACTGGACTCACGCAGACTCTTCCACTGGTACATTTTCATCTTTAAATCACTTCTTGGTCTGCTGCCCTCACATCTCCTCCTACATGTCTCTGTGTGAGTACAGCTACAGTGTGCGCTCTCAGGACATGATTACCTGCAGTGTTCCATCAGTGAGTACTGAGCTTTGCAAAAGGGCCTTCTCCTACTCCACTCCTGCTTCCTGGAATATCTTACAAAAAGATCTGAAGCTCTCGACCTTGACCTCTGTAAAGAATCTGTTGGAATCCTGGCAAAAACCAATGCAGATATGTTCCTGTTTTTGGTTTTCTACATCTGCCTTATAATCTAGATGTTTTTGCTACTTCGAAATAACTTTGTTTAAAACTGTAAAAAAAAATATATTGTAATATGTCTCTTTCAACACAGGGTGTCTGGACTCTCCCTAGGGTGAGAAGCTCAGTCATCCGGGAGGGACTCGGAGTAGAGCCGCTGCTTCTCCACATCGAGAGGAGCCAGTTGAGGTGGCTCGGGCATCTGGTTAGGATGCCTCCTGGACGCCTCCCTGGTGAGGTGTTCCGGGCATGTCCCACCGGGAGGAGACCCAGAGGAAGACCCAGGACACGCTGGAGGGACTATGTTTCTCAGCTGGCCTGGGATTCCCCCAGAGGAGCTGCTCCAATAGTGGCTGGGGAGAGGAAATCTGTGCTTCCTTACTTAGGCTGCTACTCCCGTGACCCGACCCCGGATAAACGGAAGAAAATGGATGTCTCTTATGATTGTCTGTTGATTGTTCAAGGAAAATCTATTGTTGTTGTCATCGCTCTTTAGTTTGTAGACCTCAGCCAGTTATGGGCAGGCCAACCCCAAACTCCATGGAATCCGCTTCCTCCATTTGACAGTGGGATTATTTAAAACTAAAATTATTTTTCTGAAATTTATCTTGTTTTTTCTACGTATGCAATTAAAAATATGATTTTGAAAATGGTCTCAAGTAACCTGAACAACTCATTTCTCAAAACTTACCATTTTGTTATATAAGTTATAAAAACTGTATCAAACCTAAACATGATCAAGTATTAATTAAGACACGTATTTAATGATTGTATTGTTCGGATTTATTTTTGCAGAGAAATTGATCTGATTTCTAGTGACAAAATAGGAAGAAAAAAAACATTCCACCTATACACACTTTAGTGTAGACTGGATTAATAACTAATACACAGATTAACACCTTTCTATGAAAAATGAAATAACAATACACCATTGAAAAGCACGTGTTGGTTATGTTAGTTAATCCACAATCAATGTACTGTTGAAGCCATTTTTAAACTGCTTAACATAACCACAAGTGATTACCCTAGTAGAAGTAATAATAGCATGATGACAATCTAAATTCAGTAAAAGTGATTTAAAAATTACCAGGAAAATACTCTAATGTGCACAAACATGCGGGAAAGAAAAATAACAACTATGACATGCCTGCAAAAGTGGAATTGATAAAGACAGAATTTGTCAAAATACAAACTTGGTTTAAAATCAATAATTTATCATTAAATCTAAAAAAAACTAATTACATGATATTCAGTAATAAAAAGAAAACTGTTGATGTTCCACTCAAAATTGAGGGTGTTGAGATTTGTAGAGTGAGTGAGGTGAAGTTTTTGGGTGTTATCATTGATGACAAACTGACATGGAAACAACACATAAATTCTGTAAGAATAAAAATAGCTAAATCGATTGCAGTACTGTACAAAGTCAGAGACTTTTTCATTCATTCAACCTTTATTTAGTCAGGTAAATCTTTTGAACCTCATGGGCTCATTTACGAAAGCGACCTGCTAAAACTAAAGAACAATGAACAGCAGTGATAGAATTTCCTTAAACAATAAACAAACAAAAAATAAACAATAGAAAACAAAAGAGACAAAAAAACAAAAGAAAGTTTTTGTTTTTTTTAACAAAGTATCAAAAAACTAGCAAAACATAAAAAAAAACTAGCAAATCATAAAAAAAACTAGCAAAACATAAAAAAACTAGCAAAACACATAAAAAAACTAGCAAAACAATAAAAAAACTAGCAAAACAGTAGACTTATTGAATGATAAAGCTCTGTATTTGTTGTATAACACAATCATTGTTCCACACTTAATCTATTGTATTGATGTTTGGGGGAAAGCGTGTAAAACAATCACAAAGCCTATTTTTGTATTACAGAAAAGAGCTGTAAGAATTATCACTAGAAAACATTACTGTCATCCATCAAGTACATTATTTTATCAACTGAAGTTATTGAAGTTCCATGATTTGGTAGACTATAATATTTTATCAGTTATGTATAGGGCTCAGAATAACGCTTTACCTTTAAATATCCAAATGCATTTTGTTAAAAGACAAAGTTGTTATAATCTTAAGGGGACAGAGATGTTTGTAAAACCACAATTCAGAACTAGTTTGAAGGGACGTTCTACCTCAATCCAGGGAATTAGATTATGGAATGGCTTGGAGAATGTAGTTAAAAATGCCAAGTCAATGTTTACATTTAAGAAAATGATCAAAATGAATTTGTTAAAAAATATATATATGAAATGACGTAATGTGTATTGTATTAGTTAGAAAATTAGAAAGAGTTAGTCATTTTGTACTGTTGGTGGAAGATTATTATTGTTTAATCTGATTGTTTGAAAAAAGGGGCAGATATAATAAGATTTATTCTTCTTTCTGCTACCTTTCATTTTTTTTATATGTTGTATGTTATCATCTATGGGATTGTCTTGTATTGTTTTTTCATCCATCCATCCATCCATTTTCTTCCGCTTATCCGGGGTCGGGTCGCGGGGGTAGCAGCCTAAGTAGGGAGGCCCAGACTTCCCTCTCCCCAGCCACTTGGAGCAGCTCCTCTGGGGGAATCCCAAGGCGTTCCCAGGCCAGCCGAGAAACATAGTCCCTCCAGCGTGTCCTGGGTCTTCCTCTGGGTCTCCTCCCGGTGGGACATGCCCGGAACACCTCACCAGGGAGGCGTCCAGGAGGCATCCTAACCAGATGCCCGAGCCACCTCAACTGGCTCCTCTCGATGTGGAGAAGCAGCGGCTCTACTCCGAGTCCCTCCCGGATGACTGAGCTTCTCACCCTATCTCTAAGGGAGAGTCCAGCCACCCTGCGGAGAAAACTCATTTCAGCCGCTTGTATCCGAGATCTTGTTCTTTCGGTCACAACCCAAAGCTCATGACCATAGATGTGTTTTTTCATTCAACCTTTATTTAGTCAGGTAAATCTTATTGAACCTCATGGGCTCATTTACAAAAGCGACCTGCTAAAACTAAAGAACGATGAACAGCAATGGTAGAATTTCCTTAAACAATAAACAAACAATAAACAATAGAAAACAAAAAAGAGATAAAACAAAAGAAATACTTTTTTTTTAAACAAAGTATCAAAAAACGAGCAAAACAAAGTTTCTTTTGTAAAAAAAAATGAACAAATTTAATAAACATAAACATAAATCAATTAAGAGGCCAAAGAATTGTGACAACGTTCAATCTCTCTTACAAGGATCCTCTTCTCCTCTTGGTCTTCTTACTGCAAGGACGCCATCGAATGCCCTTCTCTTTGTTGCAAGACTGATAGAGTCTGAAATGCATTTATAACCAAGACAAATCAATCAAGTAAGAAACTTGTAATATATACCGGTACCCAGAAGTATTTTTGCAATTTCATCAAATTTTACAACTGTATTTGCTCACCTTCTGCCCACTCCTGTATATCACTGACCCAGTCACCCAGTTGACTGTCAGTCACAGAAAACTCGGTTCTTAAGGACTCCAGGTTCTGAAGTCAGTTTTGAAGAGCGTTTCTTTGCCTATGTTGCAAATAAATTAAAAAATTAAATAAATCACATTCAAAGAACAAAGCATGTATAGGCATAAAAATAAAAAAACACTAGTTTCATTACCTTCTGATATCGACCGGTCAGTGAGGTGGTCAAGTAGTCCATTTTTTGCTGATTCTAGCGCATGGCCATAAGAGTCAGCATGTCTATCTGTCCTGTAAACAGAAAGCCCACAATATTAAGTGTTTTCCATCATCATTGTTAGATACTTATAATAAGAGGAAACCAATATTTGGCCTCCTCACCTGCTTTGGACATATGTTTTGTCGTAACTGCAATCCTTGAGAGAATTGTATTACACTGCTCCACTTCCTCCCCTAGAGTCAAACCAGCACCATCTTGATATGCTCCACTCCACTTGACCTGAATAAAGCATGCACACATAAAATAAAAATAACTGAGTCAAAGATGGTGATACAGATGTGGAAGTGTTCCAACAAGGTGATTCTATGCCTAATCAGTGTTTCATACCTCACATTTGAAGTCATGGGCCTTGGCATGAAAAACCAAGAGAAATGGCTTCATTTGGAGAAGGTGTTGTAACTCAGGACAGCTTTTTGTCACTTTTTCAAGATATGGCCAGTACTTGCAAGTAACATCCATACAAAAAAAGGTGATCTGCCTTTTGGCCAGCCGTTGCTGCAGGTACAAGGGATAAGCAAATATTTCACCCTTGTACATATTTAGGGCACTAAATAGGGCACTCCATGTCTGCACACAGCAAGCTCCAATCCCTCCTCATCCAGCTTACTGCTGGATCTCTGGGAGGTCTCCCTGGCCACTGTCCACCACAAACACCTCTTCCAGAAACCTAGAATGCATAAAATTTACAGTGACTGTGGTGAGACCTACCATCATTACAGGATTAAATATTATTGTAGTTATGTATATATAATCTGAAGTCTTACATGTTTGGTTGTTTTGTGTACATACTCCACAAATCTTCCCACGTCTTCATCCTTGGCTATGAAGAGGTCCTCAAATATTGCAGGTTCCTCATATCTGGAAAAAAAAAAACAATTATGAGGTGTTATGGTCCAAAGGTAGTGAACATTAGTCACTTACAGGGGGTCCCCGACATACGAGGACAGCGACCTACAAGGTTCCAGATTTACAACATTATCATATTTAATAAAAATATGAAAATATATATATATATATATTTTTTTTTGGTGTGTTTAAATGTTCTTAATTTCATGTGTACAGCACTTTGTTGCAGCTGTGGTTGTTTTAAATGGCTTTATAAATAAGTATAATCATTTTTATATGTTTTGTTTCAATCTTGAAGCGTATTCACGCAACTTCCGGTGTTTCCAGAAATGCATCCGTGTCAGCCATTTTACGCTCGCCAAGTGCAGTCAAGTGAGGTCCGCCAGTATAGGCACTCGACAGCCGGCTTTGGATCACTATTTCTCCCATAAGAGGATGCCTCATACGGATAAATTAGCTGGAAACACTCGCTGAACTCTGTGGATGTCTCAGGACTGGAGCAGCAGCCGCGATCGCTCCGCCGAGCGCTCCTGCGCCGCGTGAAGCTGCAGACAGCCAACCGGACTGGATTAGCAACGAGCTAACATTAGCCTCGTAGCTCCATCCGACAGCCGGCTTTGTGCGATCAGAGGTTCCTGCGCTTGGATACATGATCTGGAGCTGAACGGTGGTTTTGTGGAGGAACAGATGGGCGAAGCAAAACGACACTGTTGACTGCGTGAAGCTGCAGACAGCAACGAGCCGGACCGGAGGAGCAACAAGCTAACATTAGCCTCGTAGCTGCAGCTGACAGCCGGCTTTGTGCGATCAGAGGTTCCTGGAGCTTGCCTCGATGTCGGACTGGAAGCCTAAGATATCGGGGGACCCCGAGCTAACTTGGAGAAACAAAGCCAACAGCCTTTTTGGAGGTGCAGCTAAACCGGACTGCCCGGAGCTGCAGATTCGGAGGGGCTAAATACTAACAGGTGCAGCTAAAGGCGGCGCGCGCAGACAGCTTTCGGTAAGTTATTAAAATCTTTCTCTGGCTCCAAATGTATGAAGTTAACATACTAACAGTCCTTCCTTTAAAAAGTTTAAACTGCGTGGTGCTCCAGCAAGCTGCGGGGCTCGGACGTAACGCAGCGGAGCTCACGCAACGGAGCGGAGGCAAACAGACGACAGAAGCTGCCGCTCAAAGTAAGAAATTAATTTTTATATACATTATGCACTTTTAAAATGTTTTAAAGTGTTAGGATAGGCATTACCGCACATGTACGTGTTATCAGTGGCGGCTGGTGCGGTATATAAATACTGTATATATATACAGGTAGTCCCCGATTTACGAGATTTTTGTCTTAAGAGATAGTCCTAGTAACGGAACTCGCTCGTAAGTCGGGGATTACCTGTATACAACAACAACATTGTACATATTTTGCCAAAATTTGATGCATTCTTGAAACAGTAATGCTTGCGATTTCCATCCACGGAAACTCAGAGAGTCAGAGTCAGAGAGAATTTATTGTCATTTGCACCGCATGTAGTACATGTGTTGAAAACGAGATTATGTACACAGGGTCCCAGTTACATCCAACAACAAATGCAAGAGAAATACAATAATAACATCTAGGATTAACTAAGAGAGACATCACATCAGCTAGTAATACACTAAGCCCTAATGTAGTAGAAAAACATCATTATAAACAGCAGCACGAACATGAGCAGATGGTCACAGATGAACGCAGCAACAAGAAACAGATCAGTATCAGTATGATGTGACATTTTGCAGTGTTTATTCTTATTATTTATTTATTCATGAGTCTGACAGCCTCAGGGTAGAAGCTGTTCCTCAGTCTAGTGGTTCTACATTTGATGCTCCTCAACCTCCGTCCCGAGGGGAGTGGTGCAAAGAGTGAGTGTGCTGGGTGAGTGAGGTCTTTCATGATGCAGGTGGCTCTTTTTCTGCATCTGGAGGTGTAAATGTCTGTGATGGTGGGGAGACTGACTCCCACAGACTTCTGTGCAGCCTTCACCACTCTCTGCAGAGCTTTTCTCTCTGCAACTGTGCAGCCTCCATGCCACACGTTGATGCTGGAGCACAGGACGCTCTCCACTGCACACCTGTAGAACGAGGTGAGGACTGGGCTTCTCAGACCGGCTCGTCTCAGCCGTCTGAGGAAGTAGAGTCTCTGATGACCTTTCTTGATCAGGCTGGTGGTGTTATTGCTCCAGCTGAGGTTATCATTCAAGTGTACACCCAGGTATTTGTAGCTGGAGACCACCTCCACCGCAGATCCACCTATATACAGTGGGGTGTGGGTGTGTTTGTTCCTTCTGAAGTCCACAATCATCTCCTTCGTCTTCTTCACATTCATGTGAAGGTTGTTCTCTTTGCACCAGCTCTCCAGATGTTCCACCTCCTGTCTGTAGCTGGATTCATCATTATCTGTGATGCATCCCACCACAGCTGTATCATCTGCAAACTTAACAATATGACAGCCTGGATGTGTGGCTATACAATCATATGTGAGCAGAGTGAACAGAAGAGGGCTCAGCACTGCAAGCATATCTGGAGTACATGCTTGACACGTGAAGGGATCCTTCCTTAACATTTTATCCAACTCATGTCTTACAGCTTCCCACTCGAAAAAACTTTTCAGGAAGCTGTCCACCGAGATCTTGCCCGTCTGTTTTAAAGTGAGAGACAAAAAACAAAACAAACTAACAAAAGGAGAATTATAAAGAACCATGCTGTATGACATAGGTGTACAAATCCAGGCATCGAGCGTAGGTGTCCAGAAAATTTTAGGCATGTTTCTGGCACAACATACCTTATTCACATAATATGGCCATTAGCAGGACTCCATATAATTTGACTGCATGCTGAGGCCCCAGCCATATGATTCAGGTGTTGAACCAGGTACATCAAAGAGTTGAAAAACATCGACCTTCAAGGATGGAATTTGACAGTCCTTCTAGGATATGTACACCAAAGTACTTACACGTCCAAAGCTGACAGTTCGTTGATCCAGCATTTTCAGAAATGCTCGACAGGAGACCTGGTGCCGCCTTCTTCATTTCTTGAAACGTAAAGAACACATCTGGTGCATATAGAGTGGAAAAGCAAAGGGTGGCAGGCCAAAAATAACTTAGATTTAGGTCATGTACTCCACAGGTCCAAGTAGCATCACATCCCTCACACCCCAGCTCTGGCATGCTCAGATCATAACGACCTAAAACAACAAAAAAGGTAGAATGAAAAACTTTATTATTTTAGAGTTATACTGATACACTGTGTTGAGCTGCCATGGTGTTCACCACACGAGGTCTTTCTGCCTTCCAACTCTCTGAAACGAGACTTTTTCTTGTTTTCCAGTTGGAGGAAGCCAGAGGAACTTTTGGTGGTAATGATTTGTTAAGGTCGCCTGCAGCAATATCCAGTAAGCTCTGGAGTTCTTGTAGAAAAGACTCTTAAAAAAAAAAAACATTTGTTAAAGTTTATTATAGAATATATACCGGTAAGCTGCTTGGAAAAGCTAAAAATATGATCTACTAAAGACATACCAACAGTCTCTGGAGCAAAGGCCACCTCACACTGAATGTCATTAGAGGGACAGCTGGTCTTCTGAATGCAACCAGCTGTAAAAAAAAAAAAAAAGATTTTTTTTAATATACAGTATAGAGTTAATAACATTTCTAATAAAAAATCACTGTGAAAAAAAAATCACTGTAATATTGCTGATTACTTCATGTTGCTGTGTTCATTCGTCCACATCTGCTCACATGGACTCATGTTCGTGCTGCTGTTGTTTTGGCACATTGTTTTTGTATGCTGGTGAAGATCCTCAGTCATCCAGGACATGATACATCAAAAAAAGGCGTTCAATACAGAAACAGCTGGACTTTATTTGTAACAGAAGACGTTTCGCCCTTCAGCACTTTGGATGAAGAGCGAAACGTCTTCTGTTACAAATGGTAAATGGAGCTTATTTATATAGTGCTTTCCAGCCACCTATGAGGGGCCCCAAAGTGCTTCACAGTACCAGCCATCCAACAATTCATACACCCATTCATACACCGGTAGCGGTAGTCTGCCATGCAAGGCGCCATCCAGTCCTACCGGGAGCAACTCGGGGTTAAGTGTCTTGCCCAGGGACACAACGACACATGGTGTGGGGAACTGGGATTCGAACCTCCAACCTTCCGATCGGGGGACGACTGCCATTACCACTACGCCACGGCCGCTCCCTTTACAAATACTGTACAAATAAACAAATAAAGTCCAGTTGTTTATGTATTGAACGCTTTTTTGTTTGTTTTTTTGTTTTTGTTCTATTAGTGATTAGTGTATTCTTAGTTTTGTGTAGTAGTAATAGTTTAGTGAATGTAGTATACTGTTAGTTCATGTCTTGGATCTTACTACTGTTTTTCTTTACAGTTTGTATTTTGTTGGATGTAACTGGGGCCCTGTGCACATTTCATTCCACATCATGTACCACATGTGATGTGAATGACAATATAAATCCTTGAATCCTATATCATTATGAGCCCAGCCTTGGAACACTGATGCTTAGAAACCCTCAGATTATACAAAGTGGCAACAAAAAGCTTGAGTATTAACATTTCTGTGACTCTACCATGGCTAAAATAAAAAAAAAAGGCGTTCAATACAGAAACAACTGGACTTGTAAATAAATAAATAAAGTCCAGTTATGTATTGAACGCCTTTTTTGATTTTATCATGTCCTGGACGACTGAGAATCTTCACCAGCATCTACCATGGCTAGCTAAATGATTAGCTAAGCACTAGCAGTGAAGGATTAGCAACTTTACTGCGCATTTTTGGCAGATAAAAACGTATTTATGTCTTCAGACATGCGCTGTGGCACAGTTGCTGCCACCATTAAACCCTAAAACTGCCATCAGCAACTTTGTAAGCTAACAAGTTCGTTTTTTTGTTGTTGTTTTGATTGTAATAGTACAGAAACATTTTGGAGTTATTCAACTTACCGCATGTGGAAAAATGTAGGTCGCATTTACGATGACATCACATCAGCTAATTCCTTGTTTTTTCTTTTTTTTACAGCTGGGACCCATCTTCCGGTCATTTTATTTATTTATTTTATTTTATTTGCAATGATTTCCCAGATTACCAACAATCACTGCTTCGATCAAAATGTATGAAACTGACAGGCAGAGCATCTACAAAGACATGTTGGGATTTGATTCTTGCTCAACCCACCTCTACTTGAATCTGAAAGTAATTTTATCCACCCAACAACATTTAATTCACACAGTGATGCTAAGTAAGTAAGTAATTTTTATTTATATAGCACATTTCCCAGACATGAGAGTCACAAAGTGCTTCACAAGAGGAAAAATACAATCATAAAATCACAGAAATAAAATCATAAAATCACAGAGATACTATACAAAAAGGTAAAACATAACTAGCTCTAAAAACAATGTACAAAGTTAACCAAACGCCTGTCTGAAGAGATGAGTCTTAAGACTGTTTTATGCTGCATTTTAAGCTGGAAATCACTTTTTATTTCAAGTGATTGTTGAAGATACCTCAGATAGACTTTTCAATGTAACAAGGTTTGTAAACTCAATCATCCAAGTAGACAACAAAAAAATTGTTAAATCATGTCATCTGGACCAGTTTCTTTAAGTGAGATGTTTTGTCAAGAAACATCTTGCTTAAAGAAACTGGACCAGATGACATGATTTTACCATTTTTGTTACTTTACAATTGAATTACCAGTACACTGAAAATAAATACATACCATACCAAATTTATTTATAGAGCACTTAAAATAGCAACAGTGCCAACCAAGGTGCTGTACAACAGAAACAAACAAGCACAGAAGCACAGCGGACAGGAAAAACCCAAAATAAAAATATAGATTCAAATAGCAGCAGAAACTAACTAAAATGGCCTATACTGTATACTACAGACAGGATCAAAACAAATCATGCCATGTTAAAGGCAAGATAATAAAAGTGGGTTTTCAAGCGAGACTTAAAAACTGCGAGTGTGGGAGCTTGCCTGACATGCAATGGCAACTCATTCCACAGTCATGGACCTGCAACAGAGAAAGCCTTGTCACCTCTGAGCTTATGACAGGTTTCTGGAACTGCTGACCTCAGAGAGCAGGGCGGGACACATGGCTGCAGAAGATCAGTTAAATGGGGCCAAGATGGTGTAGTGGCATGGGAATCGGACTTGGGATCCGAAGGACCCAGGTTCGAACCCCGGCCACGGCACACCTTGGGGTATCTATGAGTGCACATCTATTTCCCCAGCTCCCCGGGCGCTGACTACGGCTGCTCACTGCACCACCTGGTGGTGGTTGGGTTAAATGCAGAGACCAATTTTGTTTGTCAAGTATGGGAACATACAAAAATGTGACATTTATTATTATTTTTATAAGATGGGGTGGAACTGTTCAATTGTTTAAAAACATACATTAGTATTTTGAACTGGATCTGAAGGTGAATGGGTAGCCAGTGCAGGGAGGCCAAAACTGGTATGATGTGCTCTCTATGGCCTAGCAGTTAGAAATCAGGCTGCAGCATTTTGGACCAGTTGAAGACATGCAATGGAGGACTGACTGATTACAAACAGAAGTGCATTGCAATAATAATGTGGTGGTACCGAGTGGTTCTCATTAAAATTGTGCAATTTACAAGGCACACCGGTTTGTAGACCTTAGGAAAATATTTAGAACATATGAGACACGTTTACAAATAAAACAGTTTATTAGTTTCCATTTGTATTTATAAATACTTTTAAAATACTTTGTAAAAAGATTAAATAAATAAAGTTCTAGTCCAGACCCAGGTATGTGGCTAATTACCCATGCCACTGACATGTGTTCAGGGACCGTGTCCCAAACAATTTGTTGTTGAGTCCAGTGAAGCAGCCACAGACATCTGAAGATGGTCGAGTGCAGTAGTTTGGAGAACCCAAACAGCAGTAGTCCTCCATGGAGCCAGAACAATGGTGATTTCAGTGGAGACAAAACAGTAGTGATCTTCCGTAGTCAAAGCAGCAATGGTCCCAACTTCAGCAAAGGACCTGCTGACACATGCAGACACACGCACAGGAGGAGGAGGAGGAAGCAGCAAGCTTGGTCTTCATACCACGAAAGCCAGAACAGCACGCATGACACGGTCTGTTGCTCAACGACAACCAAACCCCACACGGGTTTGAGCCACGTAGTGGGAGCGTGAAGAAGAAACCAAGTGCCAGAACAGGCATTGCTGCCTCCTTTTATACTCCACCCACTTATCAAACAGGAAGTGACATTTCCCTAGCCAGGTATATCAGGAAGTGACATTTCCCTAGCCAGGTATATTTCTATACTGCTACACCTACCCCACCTTTTTGAATCGTCGACCCGACGATGGCAGGTTCAAAAATTCAAAACTGATGTCAATTCCAAGGTCTAAACAAAGCTGAAATCTCAGAAACCCCTGAAGGGAGACCAACAACATTAACAGCATTCAGTGTGCCCACAACTGTGCAGGGGTATGACACCACCTCAGTCGATCCAACACTGACGGGCACGTCGGCTGTACCCCTGTCCATAAAACCCATCAATGTGAGGGAGAGCTCCTGAAGACTCTCTCTCCCTCTGGCTGTTCTCCGGAAAAGTATGCCTCCTGAAGAGCAACATACAACTTTGAACAATAAAATTCCTATAAAATTTCAAGTATCTCCGTTTCTGCACAAGAGCAATACTTAATTTCAGTTTCAAACCCGGCCTCTCGGGCTCTCATCCACACTTCATCCACTCGTTCAACCCTACACCCATCCTTTCTCTAAAGATGGACACGTCCCATCTCTAGGCACAAAATTAATCTCTCTGATACAGAGAGACTAGGCGTGAAAGGGGCATAAGGTAATGATGAAGAGGTGGACGGCTGAGCACTTGGGCCAGTCTGTCCATGTCGCAACTGCTCATTATCAGCCTTTAAATACTTGCCATTAACGCTGAGTTCCTTTATTTCCTCCTCCATGATTGCCACAAGCTTACTCTGCTACCTGTGATTACTACAGTGCAGAGCACCCTGAGGCTAAAACTGAACACATCACCAAACACTGGTGAAGATCTGCATGGAACCACTGCTGCTTTGACTCCAGGTAGTACAATCTGTACACAAAAAAACAGTTAAGAAAAATATACAAATATAAAAGCAAAAGCAGATGTTCACAAAAGTCCCAGTACTATGTATCCACCTTATTTTCGTTTTCGCGGCACTACCCATAATTCATAGCGGAAGCCGGGAGTGTACTTCCGCCCGCGGTCCCGCGCTCTTGTTTACGTTTGTGGGGAAACATACTTGCTAGCGATTTATTTATTTACACAAAAGTTTCCTTTACCTCACGTAAATGGAAGCACATAAGAGGTGGATAATTCCAAGGATGTTTTAAGAAGCTGCGAAGATAAGACGTTAACTGCGAAGATAAGACGTTATCTGTGCTTCAGCTGTCACTGAGCAGTGACAGCTGAAGCACAGTTAACGTCTTATCTCACTGCTCACGGACAGGCTGACTGGACACTGTGGAAGGTACATCACTTATCTGATATCAGAATATTTAGATCACAGCCAGACATTAATATAGTCAGAGTTCAAGTCTGTGCTGTGAATGGAAGCATACATTTAATATAAAATTTGTTGAAAATGTCACAATTGAAATGTACAAAGTTGAAACACATGCTGTTTAATTAACAAGTTGATGATAAAGTAGTTATATATTTTCTGCAATATTCAAAGACAAGATAATATGAAATATGTACATTGTTTTGAGAAAACCATGTGTTGCCATTTAAAGAAGAACCTGTTACATTGTGGTTGAATAAAACAAAAAAAGAAGTCATTTTTCAGTTGATCTCATACATACACTATTACATAAGCTTTTCAACAAAAACATTCATGGTGTATTATATACAAAAGAGAAACATAGAAATTATTTACTCCATATCTAAAAATTTCTGTGTTAAGGTACTCTGTCCGGTCGTAGAATCTTCAATCACCAGCAGACTCCCAGGACATGGATGGAAACTCGACTTCGTCCAGAAGTTTTGTGCAGTCGTACACACAGCAACAAACGAGTTAAAATCTTCTATAAATAAATCTGCTGTTCATTTACATTTGTTCTTTTTGTTGTTATTTCAATAATTAAAATACACTGTTCAATGTCTAATAATGTGAAGTAGTTTCATTGTGATGTCACCCATACTACTCATTGTAATACACATAAATAAAAACTAAAGGTCCTGATTGTTCTTAGGCCAGTGTTTTTATTCACATGTGCAAAGCATAAAAACATTCATTTTGCTTATAAGTTTTCATCACCCAGGAGACTGACA
>JBBPBX010071546.1:0-18293 GCA_038048925.1 Garcialebias charrua | reverse complement strand
ACAGCCTCTAAACAGCTCATGCTCAACCTCTAAAGAGCTCATGCCTCTGCTCAAAATCTTTAAACAAAAAACTTCAAAAAACCTTTAAACAATTTTGATCTCTTACTAAAATAAATTACATGCCTGGGGCATGTAACACCCCCCCACATAAGAATTTACATGGGAGATGCAGCCATACACCACCATGCTCATCACCCATGTAAATGAAACCAAAAAAATCTCATCTATACTCAACACTAACAACAAGCAAAAAAAAAAAACAACACACATCACACACAACTAACAGTTGCCTTCAGAATACCTGAAACCCAAAAAGTCGTCGCCGGTCAGGTTGTACATCACAAGGCCTCCTTTTAGCTGCACACTCACCAACATTCAGATTACTGATGCCAGCCTGAAGATCAGGGTTTTTTCCAACACCCAGAGGGAAATTGTCTGCCTCTGTGCTATCAGTTCCATCACTTGACAGTAACATCATTGTAGCTGTACCAGCACTGTCATCAGGCACCCTGCAGACAAAGCATTGAGAGTTAACACAATCACTGTCTACAAATTCAAACTGTTCCATCAGGTCATCACCCACAGACAGCAAACTATCACTCTCTGCTGCTGATTCAGCTAAAGGCTCCACGACGTCCTGCAGCACACTCACAACCTCCTGTGAACAGGATGAAAAGGTAACCAGAGGAGCAGGATGGACAGTCAGGCTTGGCTCCTCTGCTACAGTGATCTCTAGGACGTCTCCTGATTCAGAAGAAAACAAAAAACAGTCACTCAGATCAATGTCATCATCATCATCATTTCTGCATTGCATGTCCACCAGTGGTGACACCTCTGGAGTGACCAAATCCAAATCCACAGTTAAGTCTTTCTCAAGTTTTTTAGTTTGCTCAAGTTTTTCACTTTTCTCAAGTTTTTCACTTTTCTCAAGTTTTTCACTTTTCTCAAGTTTTTCACTTTTCTTTAGTTCAGGCTTTACAGGTTTAGGGTTCTCAAGTTTAAGGTTCTCAAGTTTAGGTTCAGTGTTCTCAGCAACAAAAATACTAGAGCAAAGTCCCAACTCAGCTTCTCCAGAACTCCACAGTGGGCGAATCCTCACTTCACACAACGGGACATGGTCAACACCTAGCTCTAACTCTCTCTGATAATTCTTATTTTGCAGTTCTAATTTTCGTTGCTTAAACTTAATCTCCATCTCTCTCAGAGCAGTTTGATGCTCTAATTCTGCTTCAGCCTTTGCTCTTCTGGCATCAAATTCCATTCGACGTATTTTTAACTCCAATTCCTTTAAACGAATCTCAGCATCGAACCCCATCGTTTCAGTAAAAAAAAAAAACTGTTAAACAGCTCAGCACCAGAAATACCTACACTTAGACTACTTTAACGTCCAAGCAACCCCTGAACGTTTAAAAAAGAGCCAGCTGACAACGAACACTTAATTCGCACCACAAAGTCAGCTCAAAAATGCAAAAAAACAGCTCCAAAAATAGCACATGAGACGAGCTCCCATTATAATTTACCAAAAAAATGAGGGGGAGAAAAAAAAAATATAGCTCATTAGTCAATTAGTCCAATCTCGGACGAGGGTCCATTATAATTCACCAAAAATTAGGGGGAGAAAAAAAAATAGCTCATTAGTCAATTAGTCCAATCCCGGACGAGCCCCATTATATGTTACGACCCGAGGGCACGTAGCACACAAGGACACCAGACACAGAAAGGATGTTAAAAAAAACAGTGTTTATTTTAGGCTCTCTGGAGTCTGTGTCCTAAAAAAAAGATGATTAAAGAAAAAAGGTGGACTTCTCAAAAAGCAGCTTCTTTAATACAAAAAAAAAACTCAAAGTCCAACAGGTCACTCACGGCTCCTGGTCTTCAGCCCCCAGCTCCTCACGACCGCAGGTCTCCACATCAGATTCAGCCTCAGAGGGATTCAGCCTCCTCCTCTCAAAACACAGCAGCCGGTCACAATGGAAGGTTTCAGCTTCCTCTTCTTCACACACGCAGCAGCAGGTCTTCACAACAGCTTCCTCCTGTTCACACATGCAGCAGGTCACCCTCCAGCTTCCTCCTCTTAAACACATACAGCAGCAGGTCTTCACAACAGCCTCCTCTTCACACATGCAGCAGCAGGTCTTCACAACGGAAGGTTTTGGCTTCCTCTTCATACGGCTCATCAAACGACCTCCTCAAGTGGGTTAAACCACAACATCAAATGGCCACCTCAAATGGCTCCAAACGGCTCACAAACGGCCTCCTCAAATGGCTCCAAACGGCTCACAAACGGCCTCCTCAAATGGCTCCAAACAGCTCATCAAACAGATGGCTTCATGGCTCCTCTTCACACTGCTACTGCTTTTGCTGCTGCTGCTGTTTCATCATCAGGTCTGCTGTTTCTTCATCAGGCCTGATGCTCCTTCATCCCAGACTGCTGCAGCTGCTTGGATCAGCTGCTCATTCATCAGCGTCTGGTTCTGGGGCTGCTGGAACCTCAGCTCCTCATGCAGCATGGATCTCCTCCTGCTGCCACTCTCACTTGGAACTCCTCTGCTTGCTTGAACCTCCCTCTGCTGTGTGGCTTGGACCTAATATGGAAAGAGAGCAACTACCTCCACCTACAGCTAATGAGCACCAGCTGCAATCAATTAGGCTCATAGCCTCTAAACAGCTCATGCTCAACCTCTAAAGAGCTCATGCCTCTGCTCAAAATATTTAAACAAAAACTTCAAAAAACCTTTAAACAATTCTGATCTCTTACTAAAATAAATTACATGCCTGGGGCATGTAACAGATGTGATATTTTGCAGTGTTTATTTTTTTATTTTATTTTTATTTATTCATGAATCTAACAGCCTCAGGGTAGAAGCTGTTCCTCAGTCTAGTGGTTCTACACTTGATGCTCCTCAACCTCCGTCCTGAGGGGAGTGGGGCAAAGAGTGAGTGTGCTGGATGAGTGAGGTCTTTCACTCATAGGCCATAATTCAAATATCATGACTATGGGTGAGAATTGAAATGTGGTTGAATGAGTAAAACATGACCTTTACCTTCTACCTTAGCTTCTTCTTCACTACAACAGACCAGAACATGCTCTCATTATTGCAGACAAAGTCCTGATCCATTAGTTCATATCCTGCTCCATGTGAACAAGACTAAAGAAGGCTTCAACTCTTCTGCTTGAACAAAAGACTGTCCAGACCAGAGTGATCAATCTGCCTATTTCAGGTTGAGAACAGTGACCTCAGACCTAAATGAGCTGCTTTTCATCTCAGCTGCATCCTGCTGGGCTGCTAACCACCCCTGTGCACTCTGATAGCCCTGGCCTGAAGACATAAACAGAACCACATCATCTGCAAAAAGCAGAGATGATACCCAGAACTTCCCAAACTTTCGATCCCTCTTTCTATAATTGTCAAATACTGAACTGAAGTCCCTCCAGATGTTTGCTCGTATTATGAGACCAAGTTCAAACTCTTACAATATAAAGAAGCAGACATTTGTACAAGGAATGACATGTCCTTACTAAAAGTTCTAGCAAAATTGCTCTTTATTTTGAATATTTTTCATAAAAAACTACACTTTTCTAACTAATTTTCGTTGTTTTTCTTATTTCAGGTAACAAGGCCAAAGATAGTGTGGGCACAGGTGAGTTTTCTTTTTGCTGCTATAATATCTATTGTAAGAAACAAGGCTTGTGAAAATAGAAAAATAAAACTGTATAGAAGTAAGTCTTGTTAAAGGAGTCTGTGTTTAAGAGGTCATTCTGGTCAATAATGAATTGTGAAATATAAAACGACTGCCATTGTGCTTTTACTGTCTGCAGAGCCTTGTGAGGTAATGTTATATTTGTGTGTGTGCAGTGGCCGAGAAGACCACTGGAGCTGTTGGGAACATGTATGCTGCCAGTGGTCTGGGGAAGAAGGATGAGTTCCCAGCTGACATGAACGTAAGTCCGGTTCAGCACTGCAGTCAGGAGGATGAGATCTAGTCACCAATCAATGATTTGCTGTAACAGAATCAGCTGCAACCTAAGTAAATTGATTTTTTTTCCACCGATTCAGTAGAACTGCTGAGATCACATGAAGGACAAACAAATGCACACATGCAAAGATAACCACTTTGACTTTTAACTCTCACAAGAATAAATGCTTTTTGTTATTGGCACAAATGGATGTACTTTAATAAAAGAAGTGGAGTCTCCATTGGTAGGCAGATATAAAACTGAATTTCATTTTACAAAAATCAAATGAGAAATTAAAAAATATATACTGTATCTAGAAAACGGAGCTGGGCCTTTTACTGGTTTAAGCATAAAAAAACACAATGAAGCTGAGAAAAGACAAATGAAACTTGGGCATTTACCTGACCGTGTGAATAAAAAAAATCCAGGTTTTATGATGAGCAAACAAAAAATCTGATTTATTGGAAATGAAGAAATCAAAATAACAAATTATAAAAATAAAGCAAATTTAAAGAACATTAAAAACTGAAAGTTATGCACCATAACTCATGTTCCCTGAAGGAAGGGAACGAGGTGCAACATATGCTATGGGAATTGCTCCCCCACGCGATTACCTGAAGGAATACATTCACGCCTTTATGGCAAGGGCGTCAGCGTAGCGCCAGAGGTCCCGCTCTATGGGTACTTAAGCCGCTGACGCCCATCCATCTTTCTCCAAAATTGCACTTCACCGAGCTTTCAGCATTGAAAAGGGCCAGATATGTTGCACCTCGTTCCCTTCCTTCAGGGAACATGAGTTATGGTGCATAACTTTCAGTTCCCTTTCAGTCATGTTCTCTCGGTGCAACATATGCTATGGGAACGTAATTCATTCACGCCCTTGAAATGCTCAGTAAAATGCATGCTAGTGTGAACGTCTGCCCTTGACCAGCAGGCATCTCAAGGCTACTTTCTACTGTGTGTTAGAAAGAACAGCCTGAGTGACATCACACGCAGTAACATCCAAACTGTAATGCTTTGCAAAAGTGTTTATTGAGCTCCAGTTCGCCGTAGCACAAATGTCTGCAACTGGTAATAATAATAATAATAATAATAATAATAATAATAATAATAATAATAATAATAATGAATTCCATTTATAATGCACTTTTCATTAATAAAAATCTACACCCTTGAACAAGCANCCATGGTCTTGAGCCGGAAAAGGGTAGCATGCCCTCTCCGGGTCGGGGAGGAGGTCCTGCCCCAAGTGGAGGAGTTTAAGTATCTCGGGATCTTGTTCACGAATGAGGGAAAACTGGAGCGTGAGATCGATAGGCGGATAGGTGCAGCGTCCGCAGTGAAGCGGGCGCTGTACCGGTCTGTCGTGGTGAAGAGAGAGCTGAGTCAAAAGGCAAAGCTCTCAATTTACCGATCGATCTACGTTCCCACCCTCATCTATGGTCATGAGCTTTGGGTTATGACCGAAAGAACAAGATCTCGGATACAAGCGGCTGAAATGAGTTTTCTCCGCAGGGTGGCTGGACTCTCCCTTAGAGATAGGGTGAGAAGCTCAGTCATCCGGGAGGGACTCGGAGTAGAGCCGCTGCTTCTCCACATCGAGAGGAGCCAGTTGAGGTGGCTCGGGCATCTGGTTAGGATGCCTCCTGGACGCCTCCCTGGTGAGGTGTTCCGGGCATGTCCCACCGGGAGGAGACCCAGAGGAAGACCCAGGACGCGCTGGAGGGACTATGTTTCTCGGCTGGCCTGGGAACGCCTTGGGATTCCCCCGGAGGAGCTGCTCCAAGTGGCTGGGGAGAGGGAAGTCTGGGCCTCCCTACTTAGGCTGCTACCCCCGCGACCCGACCCCGGATAAGCGGAAGAAGATGGATGGATGGATGGATACACCCTTGAACAGTGACCACGAAGTGGCCAAGCCCCGAGTAGAGTGAGCGTGCACTCCAGAGGGCACCTGTTGACCTTTGCTACTGTACGCCCTTTTTATGGCCTCAGTCACCCAGTGTGAGAGGCGCTGCTTTGATAGGGCCTTTCCGGTAGCAGGTGCTGCAAAGCACACAAACAGTTGATTTGTTTTTCTCCATTCGGCTGTTCTCTGCATGTAAGTGCTTAAAGCTCTCACGGGGCAGAGAGCCTTCAGCCTTTCCTGTTCCTGAGTGAGGACAGGAGCAGGTGGAAAAGAGGAGAGATCAAAGTCCAGACTTCTAGGGTTTAAAGTCAAGACCTTGGGGATATATGCGGGATTAGGCCTTAGGGTGACCTTTGACCCATCAGGGGCGAATCTGGTACACATTGGATGTACAGACAAGGCATGGAGGTCACCCACGCGTTTCGCCGAGCAAAGGGCCAAGAGTAGAGCGGTTTTATAAGATAATAAATCTGTCTTAATCTCGCTCAGTGGCTCGAATGGAGGATCACAGAGAGCCCCCAAGAACAGACTAAGATCCTAACCAGGGGTCAGGATCCTGCTGGGTGGTCTCATTCTTAGCACGCCCTTCATAAATCTTATTATGACTGGATGCGCGCCAGGCGTCCTGTTTCCCCAACCTTCGTGACAGGCTGAAATTGCTGATAGGAACACCTTAATTGTTGAGAAAGAACAACCTTTCTCTAGCAAGTCCTGAAGAAAGGTGAGGAGCTGAGCCAGGTCACATGATTAAGAAATAATATTTCTTTCTGTGCACCAAGCTTAAAAAATACGCCATTTTTGTGCGTAAAGAGACTGTGTTGACACAGCTCTGGCATTTTGAATGGTTTTTACCACATTTTCCGGCAGGCCTGATACCATCAGCTTGTTTTTTTCTGCCACCAAACTGAAATTTTTAACAGCTCCCAACCTAAGCGGTGAGACTGCTCCTTCTGGTGACATAGTGTGTCCCTGAAGAGGAGCAGTTGGTGGAGCCAGTTCTCCTCCAAGGACCCTGGATTCTGTGATCCCCTGAGGGTCAACCATGTTAGGAAGAAGGTCTTTTTTAACCGATGTGCTGCCACACTGCTCTGATCGAGATCGTTCGAGGGCAGAGGCAATCTTTTGTCCTTATTAGAAAAAAGTGGAACAGAATGTCTGTTTTTCCTCTTCTTGTTGGGGGTCATGGGACTGAGGAGCTACAAGTTTTGTAATCGAGCAAATCTCCTGACCCCAACCCGTTTCCTGGTTGGGTCTGGTTTACTGGTCTCCGGCCTTAACAGAGCGTTGGAGCCAGACAAACCGCCCGTGGTCTGTGTTTCACCCGGTAGGGGGATATTGTTTGAGCAGAGCTGAACCAGTACAGTGAGAACAGTCACGTGCTACCGGATCACTATGTGGACATTGCGTGTCGCCCATCAATGATAAGGGGACAGCTGCAACGTGAGAGCGTGTAGATGGTCCTTTGTGCTTGGCAGACTTTAAATTGGTTGGTGACAGAGAGCTCAGTTCCCTTCGATTAACAGGAAGAGGAATCTGATTCAGCCCTGGTTTGTTTACGCACATAGCAGTTTGATCACAATCGCCTTTGTGAACATGTGAAGCTTGTGGTGGCCTGTGGGCTTCTGCCATGCCCCCCCCCCCCTTCGTTAGATTCTGTCGGCGTGCCCTGGGGCGCGGACATGTCACGTGTTTGCTTGGTTAGTGTATTGTCCGCCCAGTTGCTCACAATGGAGCGGGGGCTGGAGCACGTGACCCCCCTCACCTGTCTCCATGAGGGGTGTGGGGCCTGCTTACAGACGTCTCTGTGCCTGTCCGCTACAGACGGAGCAGAGGCACCCTGCTGGGGCTTATTGATTAGGCTAACACCCCGTGAGCCGGGAGGGAGGGGAGACGGCCCCCTCCCTTTATGTCGGTTGGCAGGCCAGAGGGACCCGTTCTGCTGGTTATTGTTATTGTTTTTTTTTGTTTTTTGTTTTTTGAGTCAATAAAACAGGGAGGGGCTGTTTTTTGAGCTTTATTCGTGCTTATGTGGAATGACATATATGACTTTATGTCACTCACAGCAGGAAAAAGATGATTTGTGCATGCAACAGAGTTACCAGCTTTTTGTACCGTGCTACAAATAAAGTCTGGACATGTAAAGATCATTTCCCGTACTGCGTGGGTGGGTGATCGTGTAAAATCAAGACGTGAACCTGGCTCATCAGGCACGCTTTTGTCTAGTGTACCGGTTTGCTGAGGAGGCCCTGTGTCTGACTGCCTGGCGGGGACAAACCTGTTTTTGCTCCATGCGTGTTCGGTCCGAGGTGGGCGCGGCGGTTGATTCTGCCGGTGCTCGTCCTCGTACGCCGGTGGCTTTTGTGGTGGGGCACGCGTTGCTGAGCGGTGTTGAGGCTGCGCAGGTCTGCTCCCAGCAGAGTCCCTGGGGGTGGCGAAGGTTCTCCTGGGAATGCCCGCCCGGAGAGCTTCAGCCTGTTTGCGCCTCTGGTCCAGCTTGGTCTGAATTCGATCCAGAGCTTTCCCAAACAATCCTGTCTGTTCTATCGAGTGGTGGAGAAAAGGCACATTTTGTCCCTCGGGAAGGTCAGTTAAGGTCATCCACAGATGGCGTATCGCGATGACCACTTCAGCCATGCCTCTGCCTTGAGCAACAGCAGCTGTTCCCATCATGCGGAGCACAAAGTCTGTTGCCCTGCGGGCTTCATCCAGCAAGTCAGCGGCAGCTTGCTTGTCCGTCGTTACCTGGAGCTGCTGCAGATTTTCAGCCAGGTAAGCCTGCATCAACGCGGACGCGTTCATCGCGCGCGCCACGAGTCCCTGAGCTCTGTAGCATTTCTCGAGCAGAGAAGCTGAAGCTCGACAAGCTTGGCTGGGGAGAGTTGGTTTTGTCCCGGATGACTTGGGAACCAGGTGAGACGCCAGCGTGTCCTCAATTTGAGGCACATTGGCTATTCCCACCTCATCCATCCCGTCCACGTCGAGAAACTGCAAGAGTGGTAACAGCATGGGAGCTCGGGGCTGAGCCCAGGTGCGAGTCAGCTCTGTGAGGAAGTCCGGGAACACGGGCATCCTTTGCCTCGTGGCGGCCTGCTGCTTTGAGTAAAAATAGTTTCCTGCCAGCCTCGTGACCTGTTGACGAGGCGGAGGTTCTGGCCATGGGATCTGTAGCGCGTCCGCTGCTCTGTGACACAGGTCGAACAGAGCAGGGATGGAAAAGTCAGTCTCCGGGAGCACAGGTACCGGGGTGCGGGAGAGATCTTCTCCCTGTTCCTCGTATTCGACGTCTGCGTCCTCCGCGGAAAATTCGCCTGAGGCTGAAATTGAGATCTTGTCCTCGTTCATCATGCCTCGAGTGTCGAATTCGACTGTTAAGTCCACCATAGGAGCCAGCACGTCAGGGCTGTCACCCCATTCGACTCATGTGCTGTTGTGCAGAGCCATGTTCTCGAGCTCCGGCGTGGGAGTGAGGGGCTCGGTTGTGTCTGGGTCCGCTGGCGCTGCGGCGGCGCCCATGGCCTTGGCGATGAAGTCAGCCAGGTGCCTCCTCACCACCTCCAGCATCTGGCTGCAGTGTGGGCAAGATTCGGGCACATCCAGCGCCATATTTGTGTGTAACATTCCCAAGCAGACGGGACAGGCCTCGTGGGTGTCCGTCGCTGCGAGGGAGAAACCGCATCCGCTAGGACAGGAGCGCAAAGTTGGGCTCGCCGTCCTGCTGGTTTTCCTTGGAAGTCTTGTCTTTCGCTTTCCTTTCTCCGGAGGCATGTCTGACACCCTTTCCGTAAAGGCGTGAATGTATTCCTTCAGGTAATCACGCGGGGGTGCAATTCCCATAGCATATGTTGCAAAGAGAGAAAATGACTGAAAGGGAACTAAAACCAAGATAGCTAGCAGGAATTAACATATGTGAAAGACCTGGGCAAAGATTTGCTAACGGGTCAGATTTTTTCTAATTGAACAATAAATTGGCTGGGCTGTGATTAGCCCTGTTTCTGATTATTACAACTGATATGTTTTCATGTTTTGTTAACTGTTTTTTGATTTTAAAAAGTAATCAATAATGTTTTACTCTTTATTTTTGTATACACTTTTTATTTTTTTAATCTGGTTGTGACTTTACCAGTAAATCACTATGTATCCTATGTGTGTATGTATATACTGTATACATATTGGGCAGCACGGTGGCACAACTGGTAGAGCTGCTGCCTCTCAGCGAGCAGGTCACCGGTTCAAATCCCGGTCCGGGGGCCTTTCTGGGTGGAGTTTGCATGTTCTCTCCGTGCATGCGTGGGTTTTCTCCGGGTGCTCCGGTTTCCTCCCACAGTCCAAAAACATGCATGTTAGGCTGATTGGTAACTCTAAATTGACCCTGGGTGTGAGTGAGACAGGTCCCTCTTGTAAATGAGTCCCCGTGGCTCAACGAGGCTAGCCTGTATAAATAAAGGTTGAATGAAATAAATATATACATACAGTATATATACAGGTGGTCCCTGACCTACGACCGTCCGACTTTACGAGATTATCATAATTAATAAAAATATGAAAAAAATAAAAAATATATATATTTTTTTGGTGTTTAAATGTTCTTAAAGGGGACCACACATGCAAAATTCACTTTTTAATGTTTTTTTACTAAACTTTGGGTATTTACTTCATAAAAAAACAGTCCTTGTGCCAAAAAAATGCACCCAGTGGTTTATTTACTCTAAGTAGATTTATTTATTTTTGATAAATACACCAGGATTCACACTTCCTGCATTTATTGACGTCACAAGCCGCCAGCCAATCAGATCAAACCTGAGTCCAGCCCCTCACCTAGCAACCCCTGGTTAGGCTCAACCCACTTCTGTATTAAACACATGACTGTTGTTTTTCATGATTTCATCTCATCTTTTGTTTATATGTTCTTAATTTCATGTGTACAGCACTTTGTTGCAGCTGTGTTTTTTTAAATGGCTTTATAAATAAAGTATAATTGTTATTTTTATGTTTTAGTTCAATTTTTAGTGTATTTGCGATCGCTGCCAACGCGCAGCCGGCAAAAATTAAACGAGCGGACCACAGGCGGAAGGACCGGGTTCGACGGGACCCTCTTCCGGCGCGATGGAGCGGAGCTTCAACTGTACAGCCTTGCAGCAGCCTCGCAGCAGGCTCGCAGCAAGAGGACCTTCTCCTTACAGATTAATTTACGGGAGACACTTGGTGAACTTTGTGTTGTCTTCACTGGAACAGCGATAACTCCCAAAATCTCATCGCGTGCAACGAGCGGAGCTGGCGAAAACCGGAAGAGGAACAAGCTAACATTAGCTTCGGATTCGGGTGGTCTAATGCTAAAAGGAGCAGCAAACTGCGGCGCGCTCAGACGGGTTTCGGTAAGTTATCTTAAGCTAACACTAACAGTAAGTCAAATGAGTAATAAAAAAAGAGCTAATTTTAAAACAACAACACATTACAGATACTGGCTGTTACAGAGGGCGTGAACAGATCGTTGAAGGGCGTGGACTTCAAGAAACCGGTCGTTCAAAACGAAAGTTAAAAATGGCAGAATTAAAAAGGGTATAATTGATTATCTAATAATTATTTTGTGCATTAAATTGAAGGAATAGGGTCTGGATATCCCACAGAAATACCATAAAAATTTAAAAAATACATCTGAGGTCCCCTTTAATTTCATGTGTACAGCACTTTTTTGCAGCTGTGGTTGTTTTAAATGGCTTTATAAATACGTAAAGTATTATTATTATTTAATTTTTTTATAATTTTATGCTTTTTTGAACAACTTCCTGCGGGAACCAGGAACCGGAAATACCGCCTCCGCCATTTTACATTCATTAGTTCCAAGTCTCGGCACTCGGCAGCCGGCTTTGGAAGACTGTTTCTCCCATAAGAGGATGCCTCATACGGATAAATTAGCTGGAAACACGCGTAACTCTGTGAATGTCTCAGACCTGGAGCAGCAGCCGCGATCGCTCCGCCGATCGCTCCCACCGCACGAGACCAGTAGCTCATGGTATGAGCTAAGGCTAACATGCTAAAGCGGACCCCACCGGAGCTGCAGCTTCGACAGCCGGCTTTGTGCGATCAGAGGTTCCTGGAGCTCGGATCGATGTCGGCCTGGAAGCCGAAGATATCGGGGGACAACGAGCTAACTTGGAATAACAAAGCCGACAGCATTTTTGGAGATGCAGATAAACCGGACTGCCCGGAGCTGCGGATTCGGGGTGGCTAAATGCTAACAGATGCAGCTGAAGGCGACGCACGTAGACGGCTTTCGGAAAGTTATTAAAACTTTTTCTGTATGAAGTTAGGATACTAACAGTCCTTTCTGTCTGGACTAGACAGTTGCATTGCACTTTGACTGCACATAGAGTGCGCGGAGGGGGGAGGGGTACGTGTCTGTCGCGTGACAAATGGAAAAGTACAGTGGCGGAAGGTTACATGAGCACTATTTTCTGTACCCCCACCCCCAAAAAACAAAGGCGGAGAAAAGCACTGTTGTACAGAAAAAACTGTACAGGTATGTGTTTATAGATGAATGTGTGGTGTAATGTGCTAGCTAACTGCTTGTAAATAAAGTGTTGTGCATGTTTAAGGATCAGTATGTAAGCTTGTTCAGTCTCATGTTGATAAACGGGTGTGCGCCGCAGCGCTAGCGTCTTTTTTCCGATTTGAGAGCGAAGTTCCGGTTTTACGAGATAGCTACGTGCGGGCCGTTCCGAGGTACGAATTTTCGGTTTACGAGCAACTCATAAGTACGGAACTCGCTCGTAAGTCGGGGACTACCTGTAAGAGCTGTCTGAGGTTGTTCCTGGGATCAGTTGGAACCGATCTTCCAGTTAAGGGGTCACAGCACCAAGTGCTCCAGTTGCCACTGGGACTCCTGATGCTTTGACTATCCACAGCCTCTGTATCTCCTCTTTCAGCTCATGGCATTTCTTGAGCCTCTTGTGTTCCTTCTTGATATTACAGTCACTTGGGATTGATACAGTACATCTATCACTACTGCCTATAGGGTCTATCTTTGGTCCACTGCTTTTGAATCTTTACATGTGGCCTGTGGGGTCCATTTAAAAAAAATATAGCATCTCTTTTCATTGCTTTGCTGATGATCTTCAGTTGTATTTGCCCATTAAGTCAGACAGGGTCATTCACTGGAGACACTTTTAAACTGTCTGAAGGACATTAAAGTCTGGTTGAAACTAAATTTCCTGAATCAAAATGAAAATAAAACTGAAGTCATCAGCTTTGGTAAATGTAATGTCCTTCACATTCTTGGCCCCTTGGCTTCAATCAGCCAGGTCAGCTTTATTTTTCATAGTGCTTTTAAATAGACAAACAGATAAATGCAGTTGTAAAATCCAGTTTCTTCTAACTAAGATTTATTGCCACGGTGAAGTCTTGTCTACCTTTCAGAGACCTTGAAAAACTGATTCATTCTTTCATTACCGCTCATTTGGACTATTGTGAAGCTCTGTATGTTGGTTTGAACAAATCATTGTTGCATCGGTTACAATTCATCCAGAACGCAGCAGCTCGTCTTTTAACAGCAATTAGAAAACCTGGACACACAACCAAAAAAGGCATTCAATACAGGATCAACTGGACTTTATTTGTTGCAGAAAACGTTTCGACTTCTGTCCAGAAGTCTTTTTCAATTCTGAATGAATGGAAGCTGTGAGAACGAGAAGTTTTATACAAGCCACGCACCAACATATGAAATTGGAAACTGAAATAACACCACAAAATACCTAACATGCCCATTCTATTTAAATTGACAAAACAACACATCACACCTTAACAGAAGGGGGTTTGTAACACATACATGTAAATTGAAAGATCACACCTTAACAGTAGGAGGTTCCCTTGAGGTCTCTGGTAGAAGACACAAAACTGTATGTAAATTGACAACCCTGTCCTGGACACACAACCCTGTCCTGGCTTCTCTCCACTGGCTTCCTTTCCTCTTCAAGACTGATTTTAAGATTTGATTGCTTGTTTTAAACCTTCAAAAGGTCTGGCACCATCATATTGATGTGATTTTAACATCTGTACTCCAGGAAGAGCACTCCGGTCAACCAATCAGTTTACATGATCATTCAAAGATCACTGAGACTCGCGACATTACATTTTTTACTCAAGGCTCATATTTTTTCCCTGGCGTGTGATCCAGGCAGTTTAAGAACCAGTTAGAGCTGATTTTTATAGTTTTTGTGTGTTGTATTTATTGTTAACTTTCTTGTGTTTCTTTGGTGAGACTGGATGTATTTTCTAGTTCTTATTGCTTTCATTTTAATTTGACTAAATTGTAAAGCACTTTGGACAACTTCTGTTGTTTTTATGTGCTATATTAATACATTGACATTGACACATCCAGCAACCTTACTTCTTTGTGCCAGTAACTGACTGATGTGCATGAGCAAACTGATGATTGTGGTAGACCGCTGGTTAAACATCAGTGCTATAAATGGGTGTTAAACACAATTTTAAGGAGGGTCAAATATATAATCTTACTCCACAATGAGGGACAATCTTTGTTTTTAGATGTGTCATGTCAAATTATTCATACAGAAATATGAATGATTTCTAACAGGTCAGGTTAGAGAAGCCTTATTCACTTATGCATGCTCACAACCACACACAAATGGATGTGGGGATGTATATGTAGATATCATATGTAGATACAGTATATAGATGGGTATGTGACTGCATATGAATGTATATGTATTTACTGTATATATACAGTATATTTGTAGGTATAGGTATATATATTTATAGAATTATACTGCAAAGTCGTGAATGTTATGTCTCCTTTAAGCATGTGTGTTTTGTTGCTGTGTTCTGTCATGTACTTTGCAGGTTTGCAGACGGCGGTCGGGTGTGTTTGCCTTGTGCTCTTTTTGTGGATAATTGTTATGTTTTGTAGTCTTGCTTTCTGTCTTTCCTTTCTTTCTATCCTATAAAAAAATCATAATGGTGTGAAGAGGATGGCTGTAAGGTGAGAAGGGAGGCCATCTATAAAAGGAAAAAGAAAAGAAAAAAAAAGAAATATGAATGATTTTTCCACAACAGTAAATAGAATATAAAGCAAACACAGCTTAATAACAAAATAAAATAAACCAAAAAAAAAAAAATTGTAGCATCCATTAGCATTTTCAATCCAAAAAATATTTTGCATTATTTTTAGCATTCTGTTTTTTTTTTAACAATCTATCAAATCAACAAAAAATAATTTAAAGCATACAGCATACAGCTAATGCATTTCTATTTTGAAAGTAGAAGAAAATACAGATGCAATTCATACATGTAGGCAACCTTTGTTCCTCTGATGCACTTTAGCTTAAGCAGTATCTGACATATTTTGTTTGGTGGTGCAGGTTCATCTATGAGTATTTGAGTACCGTTTTGTTTGGACATTTATTTTATTTTTATTTTTTGTGTGTGCCAAAGCCAAACATATTTCTGAGAAATTCAAACTTATTTTATCTGTTTCTAATTGGGTACCACTTTACAATAAGGACCCCCTTATAGATGCCAATAAATCGTTTATAGATACATTATTAATTCCTCTATAAACACTTTATAAATCATTAATAACTGTTTATTATGGATTAATTAAGTCTGAAACTAAACTGACCAGTTCCTTTCCAAATAATGAGTCAAATCTGTTCACCTATATATTTCATCCAGAGTTGTTATATTAAACATTTCAGACTAAGTTACTACCTTGTAAGCACAGTAAGCATTTGTAAACCTATTTCTTTAGCATATAATATTGGACTTTGTAAGTAGGGATGCACCGATCCACATTTCTCACTTCCGATCCGATCCGATACATAACAACTGAGTATCGACCGATACCGATACTTTTCCGATCCGATATCGGTGTTCAAGCATAGGAGGCTGTAATAATTAAGTTCTTGAAGGGAGAGCACGTATGTTGCACAAAACTCAGACTTGTGTGAGGTAAACCCAAAGAAGACACTCTGAGCCTCACTACAGTAATTCACAAACAAATGGCATACAAGAAGAGGCAGGTCTCTTCCACAGACGTCCTTCTGACTCATGGTGCAAGGAACACTAGTCTAAAATACTGCTAAGCATTATGGGAAATCATCACATTCTACTCCCCATTTTCTAGTCTTATTTTTAATTCTGGCACTATATGAGTTGTAATTCTTGTTGAATTTTATCAACAGATACAGATTTAATCTATAATTGAACACTAATATACCGCTAAGTAACAATGTTAAGACAGAAGTCACAGAGTATGGTGAAATATATGTGCTCTCTGACATCTAGAAAGTATCGGAAATATCGGCAGGTTGGTTCCGATACCCGATACTTACATTCTGCTGGTATCGGATACCGATACCGATACTGGATCGGATCTGCCCCATCCCTANAGTGCCATGATTTTATTCTGAAAGTAGTTTAACATGATTTAAATCTGCTGCTTGAACACTTCAGTCACCTTACCTTTGGGCTGTTTTACACATTTGAGAAGACGTTTGATTAACATCTAGTCCTGCGTTTGGGGTTTTTAAAATCAGAAATTAAAGATTGCATTAAAAAACATATGGAGAGTGTCCATAGTGTACTTCATGCCACCCGTCTGTAGCCATCAGAAAGTGTAACAGAACCTTTTATTTCCCTGCATTGTTCCCCTGTCATCCATCAGAGCAGCACTGTTTACACACATGCCAGAGAACGAGTCTCTTTTCACACTCAGCTGCAGTTAATAGTCTGCATTTCATCCCTCCACTGATGGCTCGGATATCCACACATTCAGCTTTCTCTAACACACGCGTTTCTCATTACACAACCCCATCTCAACACTTGCATCATACCCCATCTCTGTCTTTCCTTTCATCGCTGTAACTTGTGTGCAGACTGTTTTCTTTACCTCCAAATTATAGGTGTTGTTTTGTTGTGAAGGCTACATTTTCTCTTTTTCAATCAGAGTGTCAGTGAAACAGAGAGGGGTCCTCATCTTGTCCTAAGACATCCTGCAGAGTTGGACCTTCTCCACCCACTCACTAAGCTAGTAAATCTGTCAGCCTGTTCTAATAGTCGTCTCAAATCACAGAGTGATAAAACGTCTCTTTTCGACAGTCTGATGACAGTCTGTTACACTGATGGCAATGTGTGGCAACAGTTTGGGGGTAAATTTTAGCCTTTTCTACATCAACTGGCCTTATACTGCAGAAACACAGGAGTCAAGACCTTAAAAACTTGAAAGTTACTGTATAAAGTTAGTGTTATAAACCAGCCTTTATTTAAGCAGTCGGTTGTTGAGGTTGATGCTTTTGAATTTGTTAAAGGATAACTTAAGGAGTATGTGTTAGCTTTTGTGCTGCTGTTGATGCATAATATAGCAAAAATGTTCATACTGCATGTCCACATTTGCATATGTTGCTGTGGATGAAGCTTCATATATACGAGTGTCCATGCAGATCTGTTTCCTCTCTAGAGCATTTATTATAGGACAAATATGTACCTAGGCCTGTCACGATAACAAATTTTGCTGGGCGTTTATTTGTCTCCGAAATTATTACGATAAACGATAATATTGTTTGAAATTCGACAATAATTAGTAATAATTAGTAATTAGTAATAAAATATAAAGTAAAAGGGAGAGGTCAGTGAAGATCACTGAAGTTGAGCTTTTTGTCATCCAGTGTCTTCAGTAGAAAGAGAGAGACACAAAGAAACGACAAAGCCGATAAATGAAAATGAGGTCAATAATTTTCATTTATCATTCGATTTATTGATTTATTGTTTATCGCGACAGACCTATATGTACCATGACACCATGATGTTTAGCATCAACATATTTAGGATAGCAGGTCACTTTTATAAAGATATTACATCCTGACATTCTTTTTTAAAAATCCGCCATATGAAGTAGTTATATTGGCATCCAACTTCCTTTCATCTCACTCTTATCTGAGGCATCTGTGAAACACGTTGGATCCATGAAGCCACCAACACTCAGAGTAAAATAATCTCCTGCTGAGGTTTTGGTATTGTTCATTTTATAAGAAGTCTGAGTAGTTTTAACATCACACATTCATTCGACATGAGTAGATTTTTGTGCCTGACATTGTCACTTTTCTATCCAGTTGTAATTTTGTAAAGACTGTGAAAAATAATTTATTCTGGTGTCTTTGCTAGCAAAATCCTTTAAATAATAATGGATTCCTTGAAAGCATCCATACCACCTGACGACTTTGACGTCAGAGTTCTAAAAAAATATATTTTACAGTTTGTTGAGAAATGAAGAGGTTAATAATAATAATATAATAATAATAATAATAATAATAATGAATTCAATTTATAACGCACTTTTCATTAGTGAAAATCTCAAAGTGCTACACACATTGAATGCTACACACATTCATACACCGGTAGCGGCAGACTACCATGCAA
>JBBPBX010071544.1:0-18294 GCA_038048925.1 Garcialebias charrua | reverse complement strand
CTACGAAATATAAGTATACACAAAGAAAGCACAAGGCAAAAACACCCGACCGCTATCTGTAAACTTTCAAAGAACATGACGAAACACAGCAACAAAATACATATGTATGAAGAACTTAGAATATTCATGGCTTTGCAGTAAGTTTCTATAAATATATATAGCCATACCTATATATATATAGACATACAAGGTACATACATATACATGCATATGCAGTCACATACACATCTATATTTCATAGAACCATCTATTGATAATGTTACGTGTTCAAAAGTTGAAGGAAGCTCTGAAACGAATGTGCACGTTATTTGCAGGTTTATTGTACATATAAGAAGGATATTTGCAGCTGCAACAGACCTCACACCGATCACAAAGTCCACACACGAGTCTTCAAAAGCTGGGCTACGTTTATAAACCCCCGGATGTCGTCATCGCCTCGTGGGACCCTGGAACCGCCTTGGGACCGCCTTACACTACCACATAGCCAGCTTTTCAGCCAATAAGCTATCAACTTGATGTAAACAAAAAGTGTCAGGTCTGTTGTATGCAAATATGCAGGCGTGTAACCAGGGCCGGACCTGGACGTTTGGGGGCCCTAAGCAGGATATGTTTTGGGGGCCCTACTTTGCGTTGCCATTGTAGACATTGAAAGATACACAAAACCAAATGCTGTATGTAATTATAAACCTTTTGCACAACACTTTTATTCTAAGACCATGGTGTATCATAGTTTACTGCTAAGCACACTCACTAAAAATATATGATTGTGTGAGCATCTGATGGTACAAATTGTGTTTTTTCATTTGCAGGTAGAAAGATCCTACATAAGTACAGTCTTTTTGTTTGTTTTGCTTTTGTCTAAATGAACTTGTTCAATGGTATTAACTCTATTTGACCACAAGGGGGCTCTAAACCTATAGTTTTACATACACAGAATAAAAAAATGCAATAAAAGATTATGGTGTGTTTTTATATTTAATCTTTAAATCACAACATGTAACAAGCCATGTCAGGCAAAAAACAACTTCAATGCTAAAAAAGTATCCTTAAAAACAGAACTTCAGTAACAAATAGGACACATTAAAATCTCAACAAGAAGAACAATGTAAAACCTGCACAAAAACAATTTACATTCTCTATAAAGAAATATAAAAATCAAAAGTAAGAAAATAAATATAAAATACACTTTCTAATCTTAAGTACTTGTAGACTTTTAACACTAACAATACAAAACAAGTATTTACAAAAAGCTAAATAAAATAAACAACAAAAACCCTTTAAACAAATAATAAAATATTTAGAAAAAATAAAAAACACAAAATGTGAAAAAATAGTTAAAACACAAAAATAAATATTAAACAAAACAAATAAAATACCAAAAAGAATAAAGAAAACTTTACTGCAGCTTAATCACTTCCCTTTTAACATGTCTCTTGGTTTTTATTTTCAAATAGTGGGTCTCCTTGCTTTTTTGGAAGCAAAATCAATAATGATGTCATCATATGAAATGTGTCGTCCAACCTCATGGTTGATGCTGATGATGGCCAATCCACTCAGCCTTTCCTGTCCCATGGAGGACCTTAGGTATGTTTTGATCAGTTTTAGCTTTGAAAAACTTCTCTCGGCTGATGCCACTGTCACAGGCAATGTGCAGGCTATTCTCAAAGCTACCCACAGGTTTGGATAAAGTCCAGTTAACTGCTTTTGGTGGATGAAGGTGAGAAGATCAAAACTGGTCATGCTTGATGTGGGGAGGTTTGGAAGATTTTTTATTTCTGTAGCTAGTTCCTGCCAGTCCACATCAGTCTTCTCTCCATCACTGAGTGTGTTCCCAAGGAGCTCACAGTGCTGTTTGAGTGCCTCATCATCCATGTCACAGAATTTGTGAAGAACTCCAAATTTGTCTCTTATGACCTTCAGTGATGTGAAGCGATCCTGTAAAGACTGTATGGCAGAATCAACAACAACGTTAAAGAATGTAATCTCCATTCTCTTCAACGCATCCTCCACAGTTTCATCCGGCGCCTCATAGCCAAACAGCCGTTTGGTGTTCCGAAGCCTCTTCTGCTTCAGCACTGGCTCCATGTTCATGTTTTCACACAGTTCTTTTGCCTTGGACTGTGCATCAGAGAATCCTGTGTCTCTGTACTTCAGCAGTGATGCTTTATTTTTGTCAATTAAATCGACAGCTACATCAAGCTGCATGGTGGCTGACTGAAGGAGTTTACTGGTGACATTGATGATGGACAGAATTTCAAACCAGACCACTGTGCAAATCTGAAATCTGAAAGACCCAATTTCTTCTGCCAATGATTGAGCCTCGATTCTTACAGCAGGATCATTTGCCTTATTTCTGATCTCAGTCAAGGCTTCTCTGACTTTGTCACTTTGGTGATGGCTGAATACTGTTGATTCTGCTCTCCCACCTTGTCTCACTCCATGGTTTGAGTGTGTGGTTGACATGCTCCTTTAGGATGGCCCACCTCTGAGGAGCAGCAGAGAACAAGTTGTACAGCTTCTGAACTATGTCAAAGTAGTTGATGGCATCTAATGATTGCTTTGCTGAGTCTGCAACAGTTAGATTTAATGGCCCTCATGCACGAAAATGTTTGTATTTTTATCCTAAATTTCTCCTACTTTTGTTCGTACGAAGTGTTCGTACGAACATGCCACGTCAGATCCAACAAAGTCTTCTATCGTCAGGAAATGTGTGTATATGAGCTGTGTAAATAATGATGAATCCCACCTGTTCTATTCACCTGCTCGTGCACGCGAGTGGTTATTTACATAATTCCCACCCCTCAAAACACCATATAAGGATATAGTTTCCTGCCACCGCGAGCAGGAAGTGTCCATTCATTCCGGCTTTTATGCGTCAGAAAACACACAAACGCGTTTGGCGAATTAAAATTGACTCGCCTTTGATCATAGTGTCAGCCCCGGATCTGAGCGCAGACCCACACAGAATACAGATGACATCAGTGAGCGCCCACAGTCAACAGGCAGTTTATATTAAAAATGACATGAGACAACTGAATAAGCTGGTTTCGCTTTTTTCTCCCCTGTCTCTGCAGCGGCGCTGTGTGTGTGTGTGTGTGTGTGTGTGTGTGTGTCGACAGTGGCACGGGGTGGGGGGGCCGTGCCGACAGTTGCGCGTGGCGTGGTTGCGCGGGCGCGTTGCGTGGCACACGGTGGTCGACATGAGTTGCGCGGGGTGGGGGCGCGTGGCGTGGTTGCGCGGGCGCGTTGCGTGGCACACGGTGGTCGACATGAGTTGCGCGGGGTGGGGGCGCGTGGCGTGGTTGCGCGGGCGCGTTGCGTGGCACACGGTGGTCGACATGAGTTGCGCGGGGTGGGGGCGCGTGGCGTGGTTGCGCGGGCGCGTTGCGTGGCACACGGTGGTCGACATGAGTGGCGCGGGGGGTCACGCGCGGGTGGCGCAAGGTGGTGGACGTGGGGGGGGGGTGTTGAAGCCGCTTTAATTAAACCAATATGTGTGGTTGCATTTAATTGTTTTTAAACTCAAAATATTTTCTAAATAACGAAATATAAAGTTATTAGTGGAGAAAAGGCCGTCTGGATGACAGCAGACTGACTGCTCCTAAAATATACGACAGGTCTGGACCACACGTAAATTTTGTTCGTATCTGAAAAAAATCCTAGGATACGAAAACATTGTTGGATGCCACAAATGATCCTAAATCACTCGTACGCACAGTATAAGAACAAATCTGTGCGTAAGAACGGTTTGTGCATGAGGGCCAATGTGTGTGCCCCACATGGAACATAAAGTCTACGACGATTTATTTGACTCAGCCTGGCCTGCACACCTTTATTTTTCCCCTTCATGTTTGAGCCATTATCATAAGACTGACCCCTGCAATCTTGAAAATCGATGCCCAGTTCCTCCAGCTTTTTCAATATCAATGTAGATAAGCCAAGTCCAGTGGAGTCAGGGGCAGGTAGGAATCCCAGAAAATGTTGCTATCAGCTGTTTTCCATGCTCCTCAGTTGTTTCATGAGACTTCAAAATGACACCAATATTGGTCCAATCATTCTGCCCTTCTGTAATGAACTTTGTGGACATTTTTGAAAACAGTTTACAACAAAAGCAATAAACTGTATCATTCTGCTTTGAATAATGTAACAATATAGGGGCGGTAAGGTATTTAAACACTTACTGGGCCACCATTATTGTAATGATATAGGAGTTATTGGTCAGTTTACTGACTTACCTATATTTTAGATGCGCAGGTCTGAGCAGAGTTTATCTGCACAAACCTTTCACCAATTCGCGAGTTCACCCTTTTTCCGATATTAAATTGCTTTAACTGTGATTAGCCAGAAATGTAACTTCACAAGAGACTTCAATTTATGTTGGTCTACCAGAAAATAGACCTTTTATTGAAATTATCATGAAAGTACATTAAACATTTGTATCGATATTAGCTCTGATCTACTAACTAAGTTGACAAGAATTCAAATTAAAATCAAACAGACAGTTAGGAACTTTTCTGTTGGCACATTACTTAACAGATTAATAGCTTATGAAAAAGAAGAAATAGGAGGAATGAAAGCTAAGTTAACGGAAGTTGATTATTTGAACCAACCAGGGTGGCAGCCTTCCCATACAGGTCTCAGCTGGGCTTCTCACACGTTCAGAACACATCAACGCCTCGTTACCTGTTGACGATACGTCTTGGAGATAAGAGTTGAAGTTTGTGGACACTAACGGACTGTGTTGTCCAGTTCACGTCCAGATGGCTTCCGCGTGTGTGAGCTGATTCAGACGAGCAAGAAGAACGCTTCTCCTGGCAGGAACGGAGCCAAGCGCGCTGACTGATTTTCAAAATAAACTTCAGAAAACAAATTCTTTCAGAAATGAGTGAAGGAATCACAGTAAGGCTTTACTGTGATCCCAGTTGAAACGTGGGTCTAGTTGACACAATGACCGGGACGTTTCCAGCTTTTCCAGAGGAGGAAACCAGTTGTTAGAAACTTTTCTCCTCGACCCACTAGTGAAAATGCAGGAAATGGATCTTTATACGGGAGGCGGGGTCTCCCTCACCTCCTCAATAACTATTGGCTGGTTTAACAAAACAACGGATGGAGTTTTCATCCCATAGGCAGAAATGTCTCTAGACGGACAACAGGAAAACTGTTTACAGAATCGGCCAGATGGCCTGGCCTGTGAGCACAGAGAATATTATGGCTAACTTTCACAGACAAAACAGAGAAGGAAGTGAACAGCCTTTACGTCCCAGATTCAGAACCTGCTTGTTCTGCAGAAATAAAAACCAGCAGAAGGTCAAACTCATGCAAGTAACAGATCATCATTAAATGACAAAAAATACTGTAGATCAATTCTGAATTAACACACATTAAAGAGAAAGTTCAATCTGATTAATTAGTGTCCATTAATTCAAAATAATTGTAACAATAATAGTGTCACTTGTTTCCTTGAGAGCTTCAAGAAAGTGTAACACTTAGAGTTTCAAAGAGATGCAGAGAGGTGTACTTGAAGGTCAAGCCTAAAATATCAGAGATGAGGTGTTCCACTACAATAACATAACCAAGCCCGTCGAATTTTCTCACCATTTGCAAGTGTTCTAAACATATAATGGTAATGAAAGCTTCTGTTTGACATGGATTTGGGGAATTCAAAGTCTCTGTCTACCTCCATGGGACCCCTTCTAACTATGTCAGCCCTTACTTGGTCAGACAGATGTGACGGCCATTGTGCAGGATCCATTGGTGGTGGTGGTGGAGCAGAAATTCCAAGAGCAGATGGTAGGTGACTTTCATCAGCAGTTACCACTGGATCTGAGGAGTAAAATCCATTGGAAAAGTTTAGTAACATCTGTGGACACAAAATTTGCATAAAAGGCATCCACAAAATGTCAGCAGACATCAAACTTACTCAGTGTATCACTTGAACCAACCCCGGAGGCTGAAAATGTGTTGGCTTCAGTGTGGGATGATGTACATGGTAGTAAAAAAGCATTAACATTATGTTTTTCTTTGTATTCCTTAATCAGTTTCTTACACCCCAAATCTGAAAATCATGAATGAGATTCAATAGTACACAAAACCATAAAATTCCTGTTGGAAATATAGTTTATTTACCAGGAATGTTTGTTGCAGTGTCCTCTGTGGAAGAACCAGGAGTTTGAAAATCATCGTTTCTAGCTGCTGTATGAAAGCACAAATAGAAGATGAAGAGTAAATGAAACAAACTGTATCTAATTACACCAGGTAGTCATACAATAAGAACAAAATAACACCATAAACCGTAATTTGAAACTACTGTCCCTTACCAGTGCTTTCTTCTTCTCTGGTTCCACCACCACCCAAATATTTGAGTATTGCTCCTTCTGAAACAATAATACATGAATTTCTTTGATAATTTAATAATAATAACGCATAGTCTTTTAACAGTTTTCTAGACAGTGTCTAGAAAGGTGTTATAAGACTATGCATTATTATTATGTGTATATGTGTATGTACGTATATGTATATGTCTAATAGACACTCAAATATGCTCTACATTATTCATTCACACACTTCAACATCTTTTTTTATTATTGAAATTAAATAAAAGTGAAAGATTCAACAAACTTTGCTGAATGGTAAGTTCTACATAGAATGTAGTATGTAGAATTAAGAAATTCTAAACTGTGTAAGTAGATTAGTCAAGCAACAAAACAACAAAGTAGTCAGTACATTTAATGTAAAAAATTTAATACCTTGAGCTTGTTTGTTTGTCACTTCAACCTTTTTTTTCTTTCTCTTCTCTGCCCCTGAGGGATATGTCCGCTTAGACATTGTCGACTACTTGGTTATCAGTAGCTTTAAATTTCAGAAAAAGAACTATGAGACATAAGTCCATTTTTCACACACAGACAACTATTTAAAAATGGAAATTCACCAATTAAATAATAAAACACACCAATACTGTAAACATTTGTTTATAGAAAACATGATTCCTTGAAAACTTTTAGAAGATTTTTGAGCTTTAGCTTGCAATGTCCTCTTCTATGATCTTCGTCATTAGCATTAGCGTTAGCATTAGCGAGCACCAACTCCGTGTGAAAATGAAAAAACTGTAAAACCATGCAACGGCAAAAACACATTGGTCAAAATGTACTCTAAAAATAGTGATAAAACGTTTTTTTTGTTTCCTATTAAGCACATAACAGTCACTTACCTCAGTTAAAGACTTTGTGATCCAGAGAAGGAAAGAGGATGAAAAACAGGAAGCACGAGCTTCCTGTTTTTCATCCTGGTGTGTCCTTCATGGGGCCCCCTAGTGGCCACGGGCCCTAAGCAGCCGCTTAATTCGCTTATAGGCAAGTCCGGCTCTGCGTGTAACTAAAAACTCTTCCCTATTGAAAACAAAGCCAGGAAGAAAAAGGTTCCGCCTTGGATACATTTCACATTATATGGCAGGACTTAGGTGAACACAATCTTAGAACATAATAGATTAATACCGATTGAAATATATTTCAATCAAGGAGGCGCCTTCATTCTCAGGTGAGCAGATCTCTTCTTTCTCACAAAATGCCTGCCATTTGGTTACGCTAAATTTTACCTTGACTGAATGTTGCACGTTTCTGGGTGGGCTAATTTTTACCGTGGTTTAGCTGTGGTTCATAGTGTTAGCAGCTAAAACTAAAAACGTAAAAATTACTGTTGTTATGCATTTTTTTGCAGCGGTTGTACATGTAAGTGAAAAGCACATAGTCCCACACGAACAGGGAAGATTTATGAGTGCCTAATAGCTTGCTCGCCCTCCCCCCCATCTCCCCTCCATGAGCTCCAGCCGGCCTTTTGGCTAGGAGACACCGTTCATTTTCACTGTGCTCCGGGGGTAGTGGTGCCAAGATCTGGCTCTTATCTCCGGGACCCGTTCGCCGTCGATATTATCCAAGTTTTGATCCGGGCCGCTTCCTGCCGTAAGAGTGGTAGGCCACTCCAGAATTGTAGGTCGCCGTTTTGAGTGGCTGGTTCACTCACGGGTCCTGTGATTGTTGTTCAGAGCCAGATTTATCATTTAATGTTAACTCAACGAGCAAATAAAGGCACAGGGACAGATTTTTTATTTTTCATATACTACATTTGTAGGTGAATCTGGCAGCACTAACTATTGCCGTGTTTTCTGTTTGGGGTGATATATATATATATATATGTATATAAATATAGTTTTATACTAGTCTTATATATATATAAATATAGTTTTATACTAGTCTTATATATATATATATATATAAATATGGTTTTTAGACTGGTCTTATATATACATATATATAGATATAGCTGTGTAGTGGACCTACCCAGGGTCAAACTAAGGTTTTTGAACTGTCCAGTGATGACCTTTACTGACCTCTCAGTAAAGCAAGACATTTACCACAAAATCATTCCATTAGCTGTAATCTGAGAACATAGTCACCAAAAGAGACTATTTCTATCTTTGATTTTAGGCTGATGTGATCAAAAGAATAACTTTTGTCATTTTCATGATGCGTGCTTTTAAGCTGTGTTATTCTGTAAGAGTTAAACGGTGTTCACTGCTGTGTTAAAGTTGAAGTCTCGGGTCAGAGAGACCAGATGGTTTTGTTTAGAAAGTCAGAAGACAGTTAATCCGTTGTTTTTCATGAGCAGGGCTCCAGCTTTATCTGTCTTTTCCTAAACATTTCCCTCTGCTGCTGGCTGTAACCTTGGGTCGCGATAAAAAAGTGAACTGCTCGACTGGTCCGTGGACCAATGAAAGAGACACAAGTCTCATCTCTCATCTCATGATCTTTTCTAAGTTCTAAGCTGTTGCTGGAACGAGCAGAGTTTCTGGGAGCTTCAAAGACATGAAGACGTCCCAAAGAGCTGAATGAATGCCTGTCACCCGCCAAGGACAGTCATTCAGCTAAGGATTGTATAACATGCTGTTATGAATCCACTTCGAACGAGCGTAAGCTCAAAACTTTGTTTATTCCTTCCTGGAATAAGCTTATCTTGAAGTCAGAGGCCAGGAGCTGACATATTTTCTGATGACCAAGCGGAACCCAGGAGACGTTGGAAACGTAAACGAATGACCAGTTCAGACGAACTGGGCCTGAAGGACTGTGCATCTTACAGGCTGGTGCCATCTCTTTATCAGACTCGTCGTCGAAAGGTAAAGAGCGGTTTACAAACGTACCTGGATTTTAGCAGAAATCTGATGAGAAGTGTCACTTTGGTAACATGCTCAAGATAATTTCCTTTAAACCATCTTCCTCCTATCTTTTTCTCTCAATCTAAGCTGGAAACTATTTAAGCTAAAGAGCCCTCAGACTAAATATGTTTAACATCCAATATTGAAGTCTGTTGTGTTAAATTTAAGTGTGCTGACGTATTAAATTGAAAGAAAGTGAAATCATGTCAATCAAGTGTAATGGTGTTAATTTAGTTGATTTATTTTAAATAAATGGTAGTGTCGCCTGGCATACCAACTAGGTTAACGTCTCTGTCACTTAATGGCTTTGTTTATTTATCCATCATAAAGATCACAGAAATATTGGGTAAACTGAAAAAGAAAAGAATCCGTGAAATTACTATTCAATCTGAATAAGTAAATTAATTAAGGATAAAGAGGTCAGCTTAATACTGACCCCTGTTAAAATCCTTTAGTTACATCTGGGTGGCACTATATGTGTTTAAAGACACAATATATGGTCTCCCTCATGTTTCCTTCATCTGGTGGCCGTACGAGTTTTTCTGAAAGTTTATTGATAAATCTGTGATCTCTCATGAACTTGAAACGTTATGTTGGCATGATTGTTCCAATTTTTGGACTCTGAAGGTGATAATTTTTGGCTGGGGTGTTCAAGACAGGCAGATTCTGCATGTTTTTATCATTTGAAGCTGAGAGATTGTTATTGTTCAACTCCTTAACACGCTGTGGGAAGCTTTAGGTGAAGTTTTGCCAGCCCGTGGTCTGTGGGGGGGTTCTGGTTCCGTTCGGTCCAGTTCACGCACAGACTCCGGTACAAAGCTTTGTTGACCGCCGAGTCAAACTGCCTGAAAAGCTGTTAACATCTGCGAGATTGCTGTGTGTGGTATTTTTATATATTAGAGCAGGTCGAAAAAGCATATTACTGTTAGAACGTTGTCGGCTGGGTTCTGTCAGACCCGTTTCCTGCTCCATTAAAAAGTGGACCGGAACCGACCTTAAGTGGCTCCGAGCGAGTCCGTGTTTGTTCTGCAGCTGCAGTGCTGGGTTACTAAACGTAGCTAAGTCGTGCCTGTTTTAATTGTGATTGCCACGTTTCAGAATTTTGGGAAGTTAATTTGAAGCGTTTGAGTTGTTTTAAGGGTCTGTAAAGTTGCTTTCTGTTGTGCTAAGGTAAAGTTAAAGGCGACGTGTCCGACACGTCACGTTTGTTTATGAGCTGAGCTGTGATTGGATAAACGAGAGCTGTGAGCTGTCAATCACTCGTGGCGAGCGCTGATTCGCTGTAGTGGGAACGCACGCCGTTGCGACCAACCCACTTTGTCGTCATTTCCGGCACTGCCGTGGTCGAAGGTAAGAAAACTTCATTCACCATGAACGCTTGGGAATGAACTACAAACGCTGTGATTGATTGGTTGACGTCACGTATCCGTTTAGTGAGCTCCGCCTCGCTCAACGGAAGCTGGTGACGCGTTGCGTCGACCCGCCTACTTGTGTCGTCATTTCCAGGTGCACTTCGGGTGACAAGCAGTTCACACACTCATAGGACAAACGGAGATTTCACTGAGAGTTTAAACACTCATTTAAAGCCATCTAAACTGTCTAACAACATAGATTTGTCTCTGACAAGAACGTGGTTCGAGCGTTTATCACTGACACACTAGAAACTAATTCTGAAAAGGTTGTTTTTAGTTTAAATACTGAATAAACAAAATCAGTCTCTTCGTGATAACATTAAGTCTCGAAGCTGCCCCCTGTTGGTTAAAAGACGTTGACAGATGAGTTTTCTCAAAAACATCATAAAAAAGTCAGCATTTTTATGGTGAATTACCAGCTTTTAATTTTGTTCTGTACACAAACAATAGCTCCTGTTTATTTTAAATAAAATATTTAGAATAACAGAGGTACAGACAAACATTTTTGCTTATTTTAAATACAAAAGAATTTAAAATAACAAACAAAAGTACAGTTTTCACTCCAGATAACTGAAATTTTTTTTCCTTTCTCTTCCTTTTCTCTGACACATCACCTTCCACAGTTATCCTGTGCACATTTAAACTTTCCTGTTTATTTCAAATAGTGAAAAGTTTAGAATAACGAATACAGAGCATCTTTTATTTTGATTTTCACTGAAATTCCAGATAAAAGATGGCAGGCGCAGAGGGTGAGACCCCTAACACCACTGATACGGGGCAGCCTGTGCCAACTGAAGGCCACGACCCGACCAAAGCAGATTGGATCGAACGTGCCTTATTTTCACTCACAGGGTCCATCATAAACTATCATGAAGAGACACAGTTGATGGAGGAAACAGATGTGGACAGAGCATTAAGAATTGTAACAGCTGGAACCACAACGGCTGAAAAGAAAGCAGACAGAGATAAACGTTTGGCTAAGTTAAGCCTTCTGTTAAAGGCCAAGCTAGACTTTGAAACTGCTGTACGCCGGGCTGTCTCTACATCATGTTTAACAGCACAAATGGAGGTTGCCACTTTACAGCAGGAGGTAAAGAGTTTAACACAGTCGAGTATGGGCAGCGCTGAACAAGCGCGTAGTCTCTACGAAGAATGCACAGTGTTAAAAAGGGATTTTGACCAATCACAAGGTGAGTTGGAAAAATGTGTGGTGGAGAGGGATAAGTATTACCATCAATACAAGTCGCTTCAGGCGGATTGTGAGGAGGCACGGGACGCGCTGGACAAATGCACGGACACCCTGGAATCATTATCACTACGGTACACAAGGCTGCAAGATGATTATAGAAAATCACAAGAGCAGCACATGATGTTACAACGTGAAAATGATGGGTTAAGAGTCCAACTGAACAGTTGTAGAATAGAGCGTGCATCAGCAATGAACAAACTCTTTGACGAAGAGAGAAAATGTTTGGATCTCATGAGTAAACACCTTGAGAATCCACCGCCTCCGCCGCCCCCTCCCATACCTGATGACCCACTCCCTCCTCCACCGCCCCCGCCCATGCCCGATCCACCACCCCCACCTCCACCTCAACAGACATTTGCTGGGACAACCCAATGGCAGGTACCTACGTACCCCATGTCTACAGGTGTACCTGGTGCGCAGACGGGTGGGTATATCACTATTAATGGCTCTCAATTCGCTGTCCCAATAGAACGACTCCATAAAATTTCCCAGTTCGTTCAACGTTTTGAGCCAGGGCAATATGGTTCGACTGAAACCGATACCTATCTGAAAGACATTGAGTTTAAACTGGCATGCTATCCGAACGCTACGGTTGACGATAAAATCAGTTTGATCAAACTCACCACAAACAGGAAAGTGCAGCACTTCATTGCGCGTCAACCAGTCGCAATTTTGAAGGATTACAAACTTTTCTGCGAAACTCTACTGCAAGAATATGCTCCTCGCATGGGAGACGTTGGCTACCAAGCCGCATTGAAAATCACTCAGGGGCAGAATGAACATCCAATCCCATATTATGACAGACTTTTCGAAGCCTTTTTTGGTGATCGGAATGAGCCAGGGATGGAGGATGAACGTGATTTTAAGTTTCTTTTTATGAACAATCTATATTCAGAGATTGGTTCAACGGCCAACCTCATGGCCGACTACAGAGAAAAAACCATGCGTGAATTAAAGGAGTGCGCTATACGTGTTTTTGAAACATACAAGCGACACAAGAAACCCGTAGAAGTGTATCCAGGTGAAAAGGTCAAATACCAAACGCTAGACCTTGAAGGAGCAAGAGCGCCAGCTCACTCTTTTAAGGAAGGCGAGAATAAACAAAATTTCCAACCTGACAGACCGCAAAATGAAGGTGTCCGCTGGAACAAAGACCAAAAGGGGTCCAGAGACCCTAAGTGGTACAGGCCGCATCAAGAGGAAGAACCCCATCATCAAAAAAGGGGGGCATTCCAAAAGAAAAAGAAATATGGGTCCCAAGGAGACTCATATGAAAGAGGGTGGTCCCAGAGGGGACCCCCGAGCAATGCGCCAGCTCCTGCACCTCAAACTGAACAGTCTGGGGCGAGGAAAAACCCACAGAAGTTCCAGAAAAAAGGCCCTAAACCTCTGTCCTCAGAAGAGATGGAGAACATACGTCGGTTGTTAGAAAGTTTGAAAAAAACAAACAAGGAAAACAAACCTGGAGTAATGTGTAGCACTATCATTGATAGTGACTCAGAACACACAAATAACAGCAATGCCACAATTGCTGACAGTCACCAAGATACTGATGGTCAGGATGCTGACAATCAGGGTACAGACAGTCAACAAGACGTTGATTGTAACCATGACATCATTGTTACAGAGTCCGAGAGCCCCTCATCAGAAAAAGGGGGGGAAAGCTCACTCACCAAAGACAATGACTCGTCACAGACCGATCACTCAGACCCATGTGTGACTGCACTACCAGTACAGGTGAATGAAAATCACACAGACAATGGTAGACGTAACAAACGTCGGAAAAAACCTGATAGGTTCCTGTGTAACATTATCAGGAAGGGGCCCGCTAAGAAGGCTTACCTGTCAATCACTTTAGAAGGGGTCCTCACAGAAGAGGCCCTCCTGGATGGTGGGGCTGACATAACCATTATGTCTCCCACACTGTTGAAGGAGCTACGGATAGCCGCTAGCGGTGTTGACAGGGAAATACCCCTCAAAGAATGTGCTGTAGTATTGCAGGGACTCTCAGAGACGAGAACAACCCTAACAGCTATAGCCATGGTTCATATGCAGATTGGTGAAATGACGCTATACCACCCGGTACACGTGTCCGCCGTTGACTCATTCCCATTTTTGGTCGGCCAAGACTTTATAAACCGCTTCGACGCGATTATAGATTATGGCGATCAGACAATGTGGACCAGAGTGAGCCAACCACTGCCAATCGATATGCCTACACAAGGTGACACTGACTGTCTAACAGCAGGTACCGCGGAAGGCACAAAGGGATCCTCCAACGAGAGCACAATCCCGGTAAGTGAACCTTCAGCAACAGGTGAGGCAGAAAAGGCCCAACAAGAGAGCCTCCTCTGCGAGCTGAAACAGTCAGCACTCACTGAACACTACCTACCACAGGTAGTCAAAGGTGTTGAGATCCAAGGATCCCACACCGATGATGCTGTTCTGTCTCCTTGGACGGAGAAATCAGCGATCAGCCAAGCTTTCTATGGAACCTTGGTTAAAAAACAGTTGGGTCTAGAAATGAACAAAAAGGCTTTCCGCTTTTCGTTAGACCCCAACGATAAACAGGTAATGACCGCAAAAGGGATCATTGACCTGAAACTAATCTGGAACCAACGAGAACTGGATCACCCATTCCTCGTGGTCCCGAACTTACCACATGCAACCTACATAGGCTCCGACATTTTGGTAAGATTAGGTGTCCGAGTGGACATCAACAACAATGTACTGTGGTCACTAGACACAGCCACAAAGGAGTCTCCTGTGCTAACCACAGAGAACCTTAAGGCTGGACAGACCATTCCAGAGGTCTGCCAGATTGCTAACAGCCATAACACTGCGGTACCACCTCAGGTTATGAACAAGCCGGTGATGTGTCACATCATGAAAGGACAAGCTATTAGCACAAAACAGGCATACTTTCAACCATCTCCTATGTTTTTCAACTTGGGACTGTCCATGGAGGCCACATGCCACGTGACCCTCGACTGCAGAACCACGACTGTTGCTGTGTGCAACACAAGCACAGAAGAGGTACTGATCCCAAAAAACACACAGTTAGGATGGTTGATCTCTACTGATTTTCATGATTTTGAGCTAAGCATTCCATTTCTGGGAGGACTCCCAGAAAACTTGATCCCAAATCAACACACGGGGCAAGTCTTGTTCACGAAACCAACACAGGCCATAGCTCTTTTCTCCCCCACTGAGTCCGACCAGGACACTGTCCGCAGGTTCGGTTTCAACAAAGGAGACAGTCTATGCCCCCAAACTTACAGTGCACTACCTGTTGACAGGTTTTACGACACTGAAGGGGACTCACTGGAGCTCCCCAAAGAACAAGAACCCCTCTCAGTTGCTTCACAGATTGACCAGGTGGTCGCCCAAGCCGACGCCCTGAAAACTGATGAAGAAAGGGACAAACTTCGCAAAGTTCTTCTAAAATATGAGAAATCATTCTCGACTGACTCGATGGATTGTGGGTTGACCACGCTCCACACAGTGAGCATCCCAACCCCGCCTAATGCTCCCCCTGCATTTGTCAGACAGTACAAGATTCCTCTGGCAGCACATCAACCTATCAGAGAAATCATTAATGACCTGTTAGAAAAAGGTATCATCCGATACTGTAACAGCACTTACTCTGCGCCTTTATGGCCGGTGTTAAAACCAAATGGTAAGTGGAGACTCACTATAGACTACCGAAAGCTAAACAAACAAGTTCCCTTATCCAGATGGCCTATGACGCAACTCCAACAGGAACTGCCCAAGGTCACCAATGGTAAGTACTTCTCGACCCTCGACGTCGCCTCTGGTTTTTGGACCATCCCTGTGCGCGCCGAGGATCAGTACAAACTAGCTTTCACTTTTGGTGGCCGTCAATACACCTTTAACAGGTGTCCCTTTGGCTACGCTAACTCACCTGCAGAGTTCAACATCTTCTTGAACAAAGCATGTCCTGACGCCCACGAGCGTGGGACACTGATTTATGTGGACGATGTCCTTTTGAGGCAGCCGACATTGGACTCACATTTGGCTGAGATCGACCACGTTCTGAATCAACTAACAACTGCTGGTGCTAAGATATCACTGTCAAAATGCCAATGGTGCAGAACCAAAGTGGACTACGTTGGCCTACTTGTAGGTCCAGACGGAGTACAACCACAGCTGACTCGCACCCAAGGCCTCGACAATCTCAAAGTCCCCACCAATCTCAAAGAACTACAAAGTTTTCTGGGCGTGTGTAACTACTCGAACCAATTCATCGAAAACTATGCGGACCTTGCGAAACCACTGACTGAACTCCTTAAAAAAGACGTACCATTTGTTTGGACTGACAAACAGCAACAGGCAATGGACGCTCTTATAAACAGGATCAAGTCAGCCCCTTGTTTAGTCTACCCAGACTACAACAAAGAGTTTTACTTGGAAGTGGGCTTCTCAGCTCATTGCATAAGTGCAGGTCTGTACCAGATACACGACAGAGACAAACGTGTAGTAGCCTACGCCAGCAAAACGATGGCAGGCCCCGAGTTGAGATTCTCAGACTGTGAGAAAGCTTTACTGACCACAGTGTGGGCAGTTAAACATTTCTCCAGCTACATTGGTGGACAGAAAATCATTGTGGAAACACAACACCAGCCAGTGACTTTTCTTAACAGTGAACGCATCAGAGATGGTGTGGTGACAAACTCACGTGTTGCAACGTGGCTCATGGCGCTTCAAAGTTTTAACCTAGACATACGTTATGGTCAAAACAAGAAGTCTCATCTGGGGACGGACTTGGCAATCTGCCAGAAGTGTACACAAGATGTACCAGCCACCCAGCCGCCGGTTGAGGTAAAACCCCCAGTAACTGTAGACCCGAATCACCACTTCTTTGATGACAATATCTGCAAAGATATGACAACATTGTACGTGGATGGATCTTCATTCCTCCGCGACAAAATCTGCAGAGCAGGTGTTGGAGGGGTTCTCCTCCAAGACCAAGAGCAGATAACTTTCAGCTACAAATTAGGATCTCAGACTTCTCAGTACGCTGAGATTGCAGGAATCCTAATAGCTCTCCAGATGGTAGTAGAGCGTTCCATCAAGACGCTAGTCATCTGCACTGACTCTAACTATGCTCGTTTGAGTTTCGCTTGTCACCTCGCTGTGTGGAAACAGAACGGTTTCCTAACAAGCGACAGAAAAGTGGTCAAACACAAAGAGCTTTTCATAGCGTGTGATCACTTGGTGACATCTCACGACTTACAGATCTACTGGAAGAAAGTTCCAGGACATTCTAGAGTCCCAGGCGATGACAAGTACTACAATGACATTGCAGATTCCTTAGCCAAAGAAGGAGCCGACGAAGGTCCTCTATGGTCCTTCGACCCCTCCTGGTTAATCAAGACTCTGTCAATACAACCTACAGTCAGGGTAATGGCAGTCACACGTGCACAGGCCGCAGCCAGACCTGCTGACAACGCAGTCTCTGTACGACCCGCACTGACTGACCCAGACATCATCCAACTACAGAAGTCGGATCCTGCTATCAACTCCATGATACTGTACCTGACTGATCCAGAGAAAAACACTCCGTCTAAAGACGAACTGGATTCCGATCCAGACCTTAAAGTCCTTTACCAGCTGCGCAAACAGCTAAAACTAATCAAAGGCATCCTAACTTTCGCTCATGGACCAACGTCCTCACCTGTGTTCGTGGTTCCCCATGAACAAAGGGGGGTGATGTTAGTTCATGCCCATGATCTCCCGTCTGCAGGACACAAAGGAGATAAAGCCACGCTGACGGCATTAAAACAAATTGCCTATTGGCCTGGAATGAAAAAGGATGTCAAGGACTACATTGAAGGGTGCGTGGTCTGTGGCCAGTTTCAGCCAACCAGACCACTTCACAGAGCACCACTGCAAAGCAGAGGCATTGCATTCCCATGGTCTGACCTCCAGATCGACTGGGTTGGACCACTCACTAAGAGCTCTAGAGGAAATAAATATTTTCTCACGGTAACCTGTGCATTCACCAAATGGGTAGAATGCCTACCAGCTCCTAACGACACAGCACAAACCACTGCTATGTTGTTAATGAATCCATCCATCCATCCATCTTCTTCCGCTTATCCGGGGTCGGGTCGCGGGGGTAGCAGCCTAAGTAGGGAGGCCCAGACTTCCCTCTCCCCAGCCACTTGGAGCAGCTCCTCCGGGGGAATCCCAAGGCGTTCCCAGGCCAGCCGAGAAACATAGTCCCTCCAGCGCGTCCTGGGTCTTCCTCTGGGTCTCCTCCCGGTGGGACATGCCCGGAACACCTCACCAGGGAGGCGTCCAGGAGGCATCCTAACCAGATGCCCGAGCCACCTCAACTGGCTCCTCTCGATGTGGAGAAGCAGCGGCTCTACTCCGAGTCCCTCCCGGATGACTGAGCTTCT